>CAJQZN010039318.1:0-18196 GCA_907164685.1 Colias eurytheme | reverse complement strand
TATCGCGTCGTTCAGGTCTCTAACTGACAGGATTTCTCATATTATCGTAACAACCTCGCTCGTTCTAATGCTGGGGCCACACTAACGGGAAATGCCATTAATTTACGCGATAATGGACGTTAACTTTAGGTGTAGCCAGTATTATTTAACAACGGCATTAACATTGCCGTTTGGCGAGGCGATAGCTTTATCGCGAGAATTAACGCAATGAAGCGGTCACACTACGTCCATCTTGCTAGAATTTTAATAAAAATTAACGCCGTTTTTATCGCCAACAATCGGCATTCACGTTGACCGTTCAAGTGTAGCCACCCACTTAACGCCTTAAAAATTATCGGAATAATTATCGCGATAAAGGGCATTAGACGTTAGACGTTAGTGTGGCCCCAGCATTACGAGAACAAATTATCGCCAAGGAATTCTGCTGCAGGATAATGGCAAGAGAGATTATAAGCTTAACTATGCATTATTATGCTCAGGAATATGGTGGATTTTGAATACTATCGTTGTCTGAAAGTATCTCCTTTTGATTAACTTCATTAAGGATGCAGATCTGATCCCATCTTTGTTCCGTAGGAATGCTACGACAGTCTAAACGTTACACTGGACAAAGAAAATTGCCCTAAATATAGTCGGTTGTTCCAACATCCTTGCTAGCCCTTGATTGTAACTGCTACCAATGCAGGCATTGCTCTCGTGTTGTCCACAGTTGTGCGAGTGCAAAAATGAAGAACTGAGCTCGTGGGGAGCTATGTCGAATGAATCTGTGTTAAGATTATGACAGTATAGGACAGTTAGCTGTGGATGCGAAGACAGGACATTACTTTATTCATCCGTAAACACGCGAGGCAGCCACGGACAGCGATATAGCAAGAACTAAACTAGCAAAGTTTAGTTCGTTTACCAGACTTATATTTTAAAAGCCGTATAGTCTGTACCTACTGCCTTTTTTTCCCCCCCCCCCCCCCCCTCAAAGCAAAGAAATGAACAGTCATTTGGCAGAGCTTTCTCGTTGGGGTAGGGGTTCCAAGTAATATCTAATAATAAGAGGCTTTTGTTTGGATAGATTGACTTTCCGTTATTTATCCTCTATCCTATGTAACTCAACAGTCAGTATTCTCAGTATTCGTTGAGTACTTAAACGTTTTACGTAAATAGTTGTATATAACTTTATTATACAATATAATAATCCTGGTGGGATGACAAGAAACTTGTCTAACAAACGATTATCCTAATCCCTCAGCGATTTATTGTTTGAGCCCTGAAGAAAAATCTCATGGGTGCAATAATGAGGTCAAATGGGTTGAAAAACGAGTCAAATAAATTGCCTACAAGACCGGGCAACTAAAATAGGCCTATGAGAGGTCAAATATACGTAATCAATCGTTTGAAATTTGAAATTTGATTTTGAATCAATCGTCATTTGTTACATTCAATCGCTTTGCGATTAAAAAATCTCTTCCGATGTTTTTATATGAAAATTGGTCGGCTAGTGCCATTGAATGACGATACCAAACATACCGTTGACACAAGGCTTGGTGACAATCCTCGAAACCACCGCCACAAATCATCTGCGAGATGATATTTGATCCAACTCGCCTTCCTTTGTTGTGAATAGGCTTTACATTGGTAAATACGATTTGTTCAATTCCAATTTCCATAATTGGTAAACCAATGGTGGTTTCCTGATTCCTGAAGCGTAAACTTTTAGGATACGAAGTATCAATTTCATGCGCCCATTATTTGACGTCTCTAACCTTTATTGTATTTATTAGGTCATATTACTATACTGCCCACTGTGAAGAAGATTTCAAAACCTTTTTCTACTTACCTTAGAAGAGTGAAGATCCGATACGGTCATATCCAAAACTTCTTTCGTGGGTCCTCGTTGACGAAAGCAAATATCTATGATCATTTTAATGATCAATCCTTTGTATATTTGCACCAATCGCCATCAAAGCCCCGCGAGGGCTGATATATATTTGCACCATGTCTCCGTGAGGTACTGTTGTAGTCAAAGCCCCGCGAGGGATGATATATATTTGCACCATTTCTCCGTGAGGGACGGTTGTAATCAAAGCCCCGCGAGGGCTGATATATATTTGCACCATCTTTTCCGTGAGGGACGGTTGTAATCAAAGCCCCGCGAGGGCCGATATATATTTGCACCATTTCCCTGCGAGCGACAGCTGCGCGAGGGATGTTTGTAACTAGAAATAAGTAGGGCCTGCCAAAAAATGCTTAAGAGACACCCTGCGAGGGTGGATTTGACCTGGTTAACCCCTGCGAGGAGTAGTGGCCACATTTATGTATTCTGCTTCGAGCAAGAATACACCTTAGTGCTAATATAAAATTAGCAGTAAATAATCATTTAAATAATATAGCAATTAACAAGGTCCTTTAACTTATTTTCCAATGTTAGCGACAACTGTCCAGGATGAATTAATAAGAATTGATTTGACAATGGTAATTAATTATTATGTTTATATAAAAAAAGAACCAACTATTTAATAAATTCATAATTAAAATCAATTCACTAAATTTTAAAATGAACTTCGATTCATATTTATTTTTGTTCATGCAATCGATGTAACATTTAGTTGCTTTATATCCGTTTTAACATTCCTTACGAACGCAACCATACCGTCGTAGGACGTTATATTAATTTAATTGCACAAAATAATCTCCACTCACCCGCAATTTTTTACTTTTTGTCAAGGTGTACAAGTTTATAATATTATTCTAAAACGTTAGAAGTGAATTGTAAATCCTTTGAAATAAATGTATCTAAATCTAATTTATATTAAGGTATCTCGATAATTGTCCGTATTTAAGCAAAAAGGAACCACCCAGCAAAAACGCACTTCTGAGATATTAAAGGATTTACAAAAACATTTGCAGCTCTGTCAGATGAAGTAAAATTAAAATTTATTTTATTTAAATTCATTGATAAATTACTTATTTAAGTATGTGTATATAAATTTGCTCTGAATATTCTTAAACTTTCTAGATAATTAAGAAAATGTGCATGTGGTTCCTTTTAACATTTATCAATTGATAGGTTTTCTCTTATACAAAAAGGAACCACATCCCAGGGATTTAATGATATAAATGAAACTATGTATTTATAATATCGTAATTAAAGCTTTAATTAATAAAATATATAAAATAATACTTATATAGGACGTTTATTCGACGTTATCATCAAATTGGATTTCGAAATCCACCGTGTCTAGTCCATCTATGTGGTCTTCTATTGCATCATCACTAATGAGACCGTTATAAAAACTGTGCATCTTGTGGAATGAGATGTAATATGGACTGAATATCGCTAGAAGGTGAAGAAAGCTTCTCCAGAGGCAGCGACGTATAAAGTTCTTCGTTATCTTCTGTAATAAAAAGAAAAAAAGCTTTAAATCAAAACAATAAAGCCGCGTGGCTTTTATACGTAGGTATATGGCGACAGCAAAATATTATTAGTTCTTATAAAGCCGTGTCCCTACTAGACGACTAAGTATGTTGTATGTACATGCGCCATGTACAAAAAACTGGCTAAGTGTGAGTCGGACTCGCGCAACGAAGAGTTCCGTACCATTATCTATAAAAACGGCAAAAAAATCACGGCTTATTGTATGGGAGCTTCTTAAATATTTATTAAGCTATTGCATAGCTTCTATCGCGGGCCTTGAGCGCGGGGACTGAATCGAGAAATTCCGTAACGAAAAAACCTCACTCCGACGGGCTCGGAGGTGTGGCTTGAAGGCATGCTATGCAATAGCTTTACCGCGGCAGTCCCCGAGTGCCACACGTCTTTTTTTATTCTGTTTTTTAGTATTTGTTGTTACAGCGGCATCAGAAATACATCTAAACGTATTTTACCAAAATAGTAGGTAGGTACCTAGATCATCGACAGTTATTTTTAAAACAGGGTTTAGACTTTAGTAGTTTCATCTCACAATACAGATGAATCGTAACAAAATGATCTCTTAATTCGACTCGCCGCGCCTTCGTGAACAACGACATTGTCGTTAAAATACGTAAATCCACAGAGGATTCCTCTTGTACTTACTTAATGAACTATCTTCTTAAAATCACACCACAATCGGGAATGAATCAAAAGTGGATAAAGCGTACGTGCATCTCAGATTCAATAAGTACTTAAATGCATTAAATAAAACTACTTACCCGTTGTATCTTCATTATTATCTTCGGTGTTCGTCTCCAATGCTTTTCTTATCCATTGCTTGCTTATTTATTTATTACTAAACATTTTCACATTTAATTTTAAAGGGAATTAACAAAAACAATAGAACTTACTTCGCGGAGGAAAAAAACACCGTCACGTATTCGAACTACTTCGCTGAATGTCACCTATATTGACAGATGTTCGACGTTTTACTTTAAAAATTGGAGTTTTGCACTTTGAGCTATTTAAGTAATGAAATACGTTGTTTAAAGATGAGAAGCATTGTAACAAGTCAAGGCATTTGGTTCCATATAGCGATGATGGGTTTCAGAATGTTTTACAATATTTATTTATGCATAATAGAACCGAATGCTTGTGGTTTTATTTTGCAATAAAAAATTACAATTAAATTATGTATTTATTTTACGCATAACCATACCACAGAAACCTGGTTCCATTTTGTGTATTAAAAATAATTGTTATTAATAGAAATATGAGTAATGTATAATGGTACCAAGTAGGTGTGGATCTGTTTTGTATAAAATGACATGATAGTAATATCGTTTATTTGTTTGAACAAAGCAGTCCCGTGGTGCTGTGGTTCGGTTTTGCTTAATATGGTATTATTCGTTGTTGCTGGTGGTTCCTTTCTGCTTTTAGTATACCTTGTTTCCAACGTAAAAATCATGTGGTTCTTGTTTGTATAAGAATTTAGACCACTTTTGGATGAGTATTCTTCAATAAAAGCAAAAAACGAAATTTGTCGAGTGGTTCCATTTTGCATAAATACGGACAATTATTATACGATAACCCATTCAGCACAAGTTCAGTACACCAAAGAATTTAATTGTAAAATTTTGGTACTTACTCGTTTAAACAAAAAAGTTGCATCATTTGAAACATAGGAAACGTAATTTTCAATCAAATTAGCCGTGTGTAATATGTCTATTTTCACATAAAAAACGGATCAGAATAATACTCATAAAAGGACACGTATAGACTACGGATAGCTGTTTTGAATGTGTGGTACATTCATGGTACGTATAGTAGTATAGTATAGTAGATACTATACATGAGCGAATTCCATCATTATTCAGTTGAGCGGTAACTCCCGTACGATTTATAAAATAATATCACAACATGTTCTGACATGTCGTGACTTCTTGGAGCTGACTCATCTCGTTCGATAATTTTTAGTAATAAACTATTATAGGAATTCCGAACCGTTCCTAGCGATAACGACAATGTAATAAAGTCGTAGCAATGGATTGTATGCCTGTAAAGCTTTGAGTTGGCTCATATCCATACTAAGTAGGTATTAATTGTAATTTTTCCAAGAAAAATTCACTTGTAACCTTGTAATAAAAACACATTATTAAAAATGAAATAAATAATTAAAAATATCTATATACAAGAGAGGGTATTTGATATATCTAGTAATATCAAATAATCACAAAAGTAATATTAACGATTCGAGTAAAGCCGAACGGTAACACCGTTAAAATAGCTTTACTCACAGTATTAAAAATTCAAATATGAATTAGTACATATTGCATAATGAAATATTTCAAAAGAAAAGTTACTATTTCAAGTAAAATGTAACGGTTGTATCGTTAATTTTAAATATCTTTATTCATGCTATTAAGTATTTAAGCATATTGAAAAATAAACTGTTGCTGAAGGATTCATTAAAAACCTCAGCATTTTAAATAAAGTCCAACGATTATACCGTTGACTTTAAAGATTTTTACTCATTTTTAAGTAAAATGTTATTAGAATAGATGTAAAAATAACTCACTGTACCGATCCGACGGGATACACTTTTTAACACTTTTAGCACTTGCTTTAAGCAATACTTAATACTTAATAGCACCAAGGTTGTAGTCTTGTAGACAACCTTCTCGCGGCGGAAGCTAGACGCCAATGAAAAAACATCCAGCGCCCGCACATTATCGTGCGCCCCGCCACCTGGTGGAGAGGTGTGCGAGAGAGATAGCATATATACAACGGAAAGAGAGGGCAAAATAGGCGGAAAAAGCTAGGTGCCTTCTCAATGAAGTAAGCTTCAAATTACGGTCAAGTGTTTAATAATAATTATCGTCACTATTCTATTTTCGTCAACATTAAATAAGTACCTATTTCTTTCCTAAAATATCATCCTAAACTATACCATTTTTTGATATTCAAACCAACATCAATACAGTTACACAAAAAAAAACAAAAACTCGCAAACGGGTCGAATGAATTTACATCGAGAGGACTCGTGATCCCGATGTCTCGATCGAGATTTATTCGATCCTGTCTCGATAGTTATTGCGCTATTGAGTTACCGGCCTGTAATATTGTTTAACAGTTGTCATGACATTTTTAAAGTCAACTGTGTTATGTCAATGTTTGTGTTACGGTCGTCGTCGGAAGATGGTAGGGGCTGGTTTGGCTGGCTGATCGCTACATAGGACAATGTTTAATGTACATAAATTAATTTAAAACTATTGTCCTATCCTTCATCTATACTATCTATACTAATATTATAAAGAGGAAAGGTTTGTATGTATGGTTTTCACGCATAAACTACTGAACCGATTTTGATGAAATTTGGCACAGATAATCTTTAGACCCTGAGAAAGAACATAGGCTACTTTTTATTGCGAAATATGTACCACGAGCGAAGCCGAGGCGGATCGCTAGTATATTATAAATGCGAAAGTTTGTGAGAATGGATGGATGTGTGTGTATGTTTGTTACTCTTTCACGCAAATACTACTGAACCGATTACAATGAAATTTAGCACACATATATATGGTAACTTGGATTAACACATGTGATAGGTTTCATCCCGGAAATCCCACTGGAACGGAAACTATGCGGGCTTTTCTTTGAAAACGAGGGCGAAGCCGCGGGCGGAAAGCTAGTACTTTATAAATTAATTTTAAAAGGACTTTTCTGATCTCGATGTAAAAGAATGTGTGCTTGATTCTTCTTTGAAGAAAACTGGTTTAAATAAGCATTATGTACATTAAAATAAAATGACCTCGATTATACTGAAAGATAAAGGACAGCACTTTTTAAATAAGATTGAATGAATCAGATATTTTGTGTAACATGCTACTTAACGATAATGCCATTTTTAAGTGTCATATTTATTATAACATAACAAATTCTATTTTAGTATTTTCAATGGTATTTAAACAAATATTATCCCATCAAAAACATCCTGTAAAAAACCCAAGTCTCGCAGCTCAGTCTTTCTACCGTCAAAAGTTGTGAGATCCATGTAATACCAAGTCGGTTATAGTCTGTCCACTATAAGAATTGCTTTTTGACAGCTCGACGGGTGATACCAGAAGTGATGTTCAAAAGATTATCGATTGTGATACCATTTCAATTATAAATTCAAAATATTATCATAAATCGAATCAGGTACGTAAATAATAATTACAACGTAAACGTACTAATAAGATATGTAATAATAAGACCACATATCTATGCATTGTATGTTAAAACTAAACTTAACTAATATTTTATTATTTATTGGTTTCTATCTTACAATTTGGTTGTCTTTACGTTTAAATTATATAACATAATAGAAGAGTTTTTCTGTATCGGATATATTTTACAGAGTATTTCTATCGATTATTTTAATCTATCGACCCATCATTGAATAATTATGTGTAGGCATCACTAAGTGGGCGGGACCTGTCCATGAAGTACGATAATTATTTGTATGACATTTTAACATAGACAATACAATTAAACATAGGCGTGAAGCTGTCAAAAAGCAAATAATATAATGGACAGAGTATAATCTATTTAGTGTCTACTTGAGAACAAATAGATCGACTTGGACATCGCTTGATTTGATTATTAGTATGTATCACACTACACAGCACGACGGGCCAGCGACCAACAGGAACGAGAGTTTCAATCGTGTGAGGCGCGAGAGACTAAAGAATCTAATATAATATTGTAATATTCATTTTGTTTTCATGCGATGTCCAAGTCGATCTATTTGTTTAAAACGTTAAATATTTTTAATATTTGCATGATAATAACTTATGTAATAACTTAAGACAGAAGGTCCTTCAAGTAGACACTAAATAGATTAACCGACTTGGTATTACATGGATCTCACAACTTTTGACGGTAGAAAGACTGAGCTGCGAGACTTGGGTTTTTTACAGGATGTTTTTGATGGGATCTCACTTCTTTTTGTAGAGCCTTTCTTTTTGATACCATCTACTTCTAACGAATTTTGTTAAAGGTCTTATGATATTTTCTTATTTTTATATGTATAGTCTTCCTCTTTTTCTTTTCCGGTACTACTTCTTGAGCTTCAGCCACAGTTTTTCTCAAAGCCCACTCTATGTCTTTTCTCCCTGTCTCTATGGGCTTTTCTCGGAGGCTTTGATGTCTCAATTTTTGAAAAGTCTGGACGGTAAATACTTCTTAATCTGTTGTATTCACAAATTGATGATTCCTGCGCTTTAATACTTCCAAAGTCGACATTAATGAGATGTAAACCGCCCAGACTTGTAACTCTCGAAAGTGCCACGTAAGCTTGACCGGATGTGAACACTGCAGAACCTATATCCATCAGCGCATTACTTAGGCTTAGGCCCTGACTTTTATGTATAGTTATAGCATAGGCTATACATATGGGAAATTGTTCGCGATGAACATAAGCTCTATTAATAATTTCACAGACACGGAGCCATAGGTAGTTGTTTTTACCATTGCCGTCGAGTACAGGTCGGCGTCAATGTAGGGGTTTCCGTGCTCGTCACACGTATACACTTTGAACTCGTCCCAATGCGCTACCACATACTCCACTATAGCAAGTCTAATCTCATACGACGACTCAGTATTCCCATACATAGAGAATGACAAAGAATGAAATAGACACGAACCATCACCAGGTATACGGACAATCCGGTGTGGGCATGGATGGTCATTCACATACAGTATTTCCGAATCCATTGCGACTACTAGTACTGGTAGATATGCAAGATGTAAGAATACAATTAATACTTAAACGTAACTTTGGTCTCGTTATTTCGACCGACACTATTAAGTAATTATATTTGAATACTAAGGTATTTATGTAAGTTCCTTAAAATTAACCAAACAACATCCCAATCGTAAGCAAATAACATCAGTAAACTAATGAGCAAGCCTTTTAGTCGTAAATGTAATTTATCAATCGAAATTATAAATGAAAATCGCAAACTTATAGGTTAGGTTTCGAGGCACATCCGAACAGCATGAGGGCGCTCGCACGTATGCGTGCGGCTGCCGCTCGCTCGAAGGCATTCACATCAAGGGCGGATCCAGCTTTAGTGCCAGGGGGGGGTCACATAGACGTGGTCAATTTTCAAAAGCTATATTTTGGTAATTTAATTGATACGTAGATTTAAAATAAATGGTTAAGTGCGAGTCGGATTGGCGAACCAAGAGTTCCGTACAAACATTTTTATATGTTTTAATATTAAATTTATGCTTTTTGCGATTTTTCCTTTATCTGTGCTATAAGACGTAAGTTTCTATTAAATAAAGATTAAATATCAAGATTCTGTGTTCTCGGGAAGTACCCTGTAGGTTTTGATTCCTGGCAACACTTGCGAATAATAAAATTGATAAGCATGAAATGTATGTTTTAGCAATTTTTCCTCCATCTGTGCTGACATTGCTTTTAACCTAATTTCAGAACTCTGTGTTCACAGGAAGTAGTACAATACCTATAGATTTTGATTCCCTTGCGATAATGTCGAAATTTGCGATAATTTACGGCATAAATGGCTGTATCTTTTGATTGCGTTGGCTTATAATTTGATTTTTTCACAGCTATAAGGAACAGAGATAAAGATTCTGATTCCGAGGAAATATTCTGAGTTTACGGAAAGTACCCTGTAGGTTTTGAGTTTTGATTCCCTTGCGAAAGTCGAAATTTGCGAAATTTTTCGGCATTTATGGCTGTATCTTCTGATTCGTTGACATAGAAGTTTGATTTTATTATAACGTAAAGGTATTTTAGACTTGAGTTTTTGGTATGAATATCAAGTTAATACATGTCAGCGTTCATGAGTAAAAGGGTTGTAAGTTAAATTTTTTTTTAATATTTTTTTATATTATAATCTAAGGAAAAATTCATGCTTTTCGCAATTAGTAAACAAAGTCGATGTCTCTGTGCCTGTCCCTATGTATGATTAAATCTTTAAAACTACGCAAAGAATTTCGATGCAGTTTTTTTTAAAGATAGAGTGATTCAAGAGGAATAGTATATAATTTATGAGGTTTTAGAGAAAGCGGGCGAAGCCGCGGGCGGTAAGCTAGTCTGCGTTATAAGACGTTTGACTGTACTAAATTTCATGACTCTGTGTACTCGGGAACTACCCTGTAGGTTTTGATTTCTTAGGGAGTGTCGAAAAATTTCAGCAATTACAGCTGCATCTTTTGATTGCGTTGGCTAAAACGTTTGAATTTTTCACAGCATCAAGGGACCTAGACCGTAGGATTTGGACATTAGCAAGGGAATCAATACCTGCAGGGAGCACCCTGTCCCGTAAACACAGTCTTGAAATTGAGTAAAAAGTATCGTGTTATAGTACAGATGTAGTAATAACTGCGAAAACCCTAATTATTTAATTAAATTAAATAAAAAATATCGGCTCGTTAGCTCAGTGGTTAGAGCATCCATTTAAATGTTAATAATAAATTAAATAAAAATATATTTTTAAATAATTTTAAACTTACAATCCCTTTACTCATGAACGTCTACATGTATTTAATTGATATTCACATCAGAACTCAGGTATAGACCTGAGTTATTATAGAATAACTTAAATCTGTTATTTAATTCAAATTCTATGTCAACGCAATCTGAAGAATAAGCAATTAGAGCCGCATATTCTGTAATTCGCAACTACTTGCAAGGGAATCTTCAATCAAAACCTACAAGGTACTTCCCGTGAACACAGTCTTGAAATTTGGTTAAAAGCAACGACTTAAGCATTAACAAGCACAGATAAAGAAAAAAATCCTTTAAACAAAATTGTAAGATACAACATAATGAAAAAATATGTTTGCTCGGAGTCCTCGATGCGTGAGTCCGACGCGCACTTGGCCGATTTTTTGTTGTAATTTGACTGTATTTTATAGTGTTCATTTGAAAAAAAAATTTGCTATTTTATGTCTTATCCACGAACTAGGATATTTCGATATTTGAGGTTTTGTGTGAAAAGTGTAACAGCAAAAGTTGTAGAAAAAAAATTAATTACATACAACTTTACCATTACACTTTGTTCCGCAGTTATAATTTTTTTTTTAAATCGAAAAACCTGTTATTTGTCCTTAAATTACGACCACAGGTCGACCTTAATAAACTTTTCTATAATTTTGTTATAGGTATATTCTCTTCCGTTACCGTTTGTAATTGATTTCATTTTTCTATATTACTTTTATGTCTCAAAATTCAATAAAAACATCATATTGAACAGTATTAATTTGTTAATTTAATAAAGTTAATATTAAATTAGTTGTCCACTTAGGTCGTGGACCTAGCCCAGGGGGGGGGTCATGACCCCGTGACCCCCCCCCTGGATCCGCGCTTGATTCACATTTCATTGTTCTGTCATTTTGGCGTATATTTTGCTTGTCAGTCATAGAGTAAAATAGAGGCCAGTCTGTCTGTAAGGAGGCTAGTCGCGCCAACAATTTATATATAACAGATTTAAATTATAATATATTGTTTTATTAGATTTTCGTACTTCAAGACATGTCCAATCATGTGTTTTTCATTACGTCGACCATTTTACAAGTAATAATGTTGTTCAGTTTCATGGGCTAAACACACCCTTACCCACCCTATACCCCCTCCCTTGCCTCATATGGTAGGTACCTATCTACACCTATTAAATTTATAACCACCACCAACCACCAACTGCATAAATAACTTTGTAATCCGATATATTTATATGGGATTACAAAGTTATTGATGCAGTTGGTGTATTTGGAAAACTGGACCGAAATTACAAAATATTTAAGTTTTCCCATGATTAAGACACTAAACTCTATATGTATTCCAAATATGAAGCTTCTAAGTCTGCTAGAAGTGCCTTGGACTTTTGATGATCGGTGAGTCAGTGAGTGACAAAATTTAGAAACTTTAAGGGCGCTTGTGCACTACAAGGAATTTTACTGTCCGGCATTCCGATTTTTTACGGTCCGGTGTGGCATGAAAAAACCGATGAATTGCTTGTGCACCTGTCCGTCTTTACTCGGATCAGTGCGGTACAGTTCAAGGAAGTATGGCGGTATAATGCTATCATAAATGATTGTTTTTGCATTTTACAAGAAACGAGTAAAAATATAGAAGGTGAAATATTATATTACTTCGTTATAATAAAAAGTAAAGTTCCGTAAGAGATTTAAAATGCGTGTTTCACTTATTTATTTTAATCGGTGACGAGGAGCTAAAGCTATTCCCACTTGAACTTTAACTTACCAACACTTACTTAGATAATAATTATAGGTCAATGTATATAAAATAACAATACCGTCTTCTCAAATCTCATTGCCAACTAAAAGAAAGTAAAACAAGAGCTTGCTTTTAATTGGCATATGCAGTGAAAACAGTAAAATCCATGCAAATGGGCATTCGAAAACAATTATACCTACAGCGACTCGTAGACACAACAAACCATCCGGAATAGGGAAAAGTAAAATGTCGGACAGTAAAATTACGTATAATGCACAAGCTAGTATATAGATTAATGGCGTGCCATACCGGACCGTAAAAAATCGGAATGCCGGACCGTAAAATTCCTTGTAGTGGACAAACGCCCTAACAAGTTGTCATTCTTAAACTACTGGTTCAAATTGACTGAAATTTTAAATATTCGCCGGATTAGTTACTGAAGATTCAGGTTTCTTGCTTTATCCACAACCGAATTATAGGGGGTCGAAAAAGGCCCGAATTGCTTCGAGAAAAGGATGGTACGGCCGTGCCGCTTTTTTTTTGCTCGACTTGGCGGGGGCACTGCCGTGCCCCCAGATACCATGCTAAATCATTCATACCTATATAAAATAAAAAACTTTAAAAGCCCTATCGCATTAAAAAGCGATTTTAAACCATACAGACCAATATCGCCAACTAGTTAAAAAGTTTACACCAAAAGAATTATGGGCTTCGCGAAAAGATAATGATCGCTTCGACATGTATAATTCGGCCCATTTAAAAATCACTTAGCGCCCGTTATCGAGTTGCAGCGCTCCAAACATTTTAATTGGCGGGTTAATAATGGGTCAGCTTAATCAATGGATTCGATTCGACTGGATAAAATGGGCCTTTGTTTTGTTACTTACGGGACTTTTAATGCTTTTTATTTTGTTATATTATATGAAAGTTCTCTGGAAGTGCTGAACGGATTTTGACATATTCCTTCATCAATAGGTACGTTTTTTCTGATTAACAAAATAATTATGATAATAAGCAGTCAGAAATATCTTAAAATAATGCCTCATGTTTTATTTAAGTACCTAATCAGATAATAAAAATATTTTGAATGAAGACATCCCGTGTTGAAAAATAATTTTGATCTCTCCCAGAAGTCTAGTCCTGTGGATTGTGAGCCTATACGTACCCGTAAAAAAATTCATTACGTCATAATAACCTATACATAATCATTATAACATAAAAGCGATCAATCGTTCATATCTCTAATTAAAACTACCCGCAGGAGTGCGCCGTGAGCTACGCACGTGTGTACGCGCAGCGTAAGCATCAATAATATTATATCTCAGATATTAGATATCTAGTAAGTATTTCTCATTTATATTGTGTATGAAACTGCAAGAAAACACTCTATTTTGCTTTTGTTGTCGAGAAAAATCGCTACTAAGAACTTCACTATCTACTAATCTTGCTAACATTTTATACGATTTTGTTCAATACGCATCAAAATCCGTTGCGTAGGTAGTTATAAAGACTAAAACATACATAGGGATGTCAAAATATGCGTATATGTTGAAGTTTAAAAAATAATATTTAAAGTTAAAAAAAGTTAAAGTTATTTTCAATTTTTCACACACCCGATCGACCGATAAATCGATTATTGCTTACTCCTAAAACTAGGTGATATATTTTGAACATTATGATTTAAAACTGTATCATTTAATCGATAAAATCAAATGCATCTCCGCCGCCAAAGATAACGCTATTAGGGAACGGGCAGGAACATAACTTGTATAGAGTACTAGATGTGACAAATAATATATTATTAGTCAATTTATTTTATAATACTCTATTGAAATTACGAATGTTACATCTTACTTGGTTTTCGTAAATGCGGAAATACCTACTATAATAAATACGAATATAAACATACCTATTTACTAAACCATTTTATTTATCTAGATTTATTCTGTGACCATGATTGCTTAAAATGCTATTAAGTTTTAATAAAAAAGAAAACCAGCCCGCTTCACAGCAATACAATAAAAAAACTCACTAAAGATTAAAATAATTAAGCATTAAATGACATTAAATGGGATTAACGTCACACACATGTAAAACACCCGCATATAATATTATAATTTTTAATCTTATCTAGTTATTTAACTCCTCAACTAAAAGGAGTTCTTAATTGAATGTTATTGAATTAGGATCACGACTCCTGCATATTATAAAATATAGTTATACGTAGAAGGGATGCATTATTAAATTCCTTTGAACGCCTTTTATATTCCTACGTGTGTTTGTACTATTTCATTTGTAGGGACATTTTGTACAGGCATTTGTGCTGAAAGCAAAATTAAATTTTTAATAAGATCAGCTCAGCTTTATTTTAAAAGTTTTGTTTTGCCATTTTAATATTGTTTGGAATTTTATTAGATACTTATTAAAGTTTATTTTGTTAGAAAAATGATTTGATATACTGACTTTCAATTTGTATTATTTGTAAACTACGTCGATTCCAAAACGTAAAAATACAATAAATTCCAACAACAGTGCTTATAATATTTCTTATCATAAGTTTATTACCGTAGTTACTATACCGTTTATCCCTGTTCTAAATAACGTTTTAGCACAACCTCACGTAGTTACTACATAATGCTATGAATTTTAAATCCATCCTAATGTAACTGCTATTAAACTTTTGTACGCTACGCATTCATATCAGTATTCACTACACAAATATTTCAATGAATACTCCATAAAGCCCTCGCCACACTGACAGCAAGACAAATTAATCGCGCGACAGATGCGTGTTCGCATTAGGGCGGATTATAAATAAATGCTATCAAATATAATTACAGTGGACACGGCTGACATTCGCGATTGTACACGGGCTTATTAAATTAGTTTTGACAGATTATAAACGTGTAATTATCTGTGTAGTGAGGTCACGCGAATTATACGCATTTTTGGAATAATAGCTATGTAGGTATTGGAATTATTATGAACCGTTTTCTTTTGGAAATAGGACACAAAATAGTTCTCAGAGTGAAATCAATATATTATTTGTCTGTATGAATTATGCTGTAAGATGAGAATAATATTAAATGACTTTAAACTTTTTATTTAAATAATAAATAAAAAAGGGTAACAATTAAAAGAAACTTTAACTTCATACGTATGTTTCAAAATTTATAGGGAAATATCCTATGGATTTTATACACAAACATCAAACGTTCATGGTATCGAATGCCAAGAGTATAACGTGACTTTTTAATACCATGTCGTCTGTATATTACCAATGATATTTTCGTGACATCCGTCTTAACGATAGTTATTACTGTAATGCGTATATTTCGGAAACATACATTTGTTTCTCTTTATAATTTGAGTCCACTATTTACTAATGACAGCTAACTGTATGTCATTTTTATGGGAACTGATCACGCACTTACAATCATGTAAACAAAGGAAATGGTGTAATTTTTGTGACGGTATTAACCATTTTTATAAGGTTTAACTGTAAAAATATAAGGTTTATATGAGATATCTCTTTCATTAGCTAAATTTGGTATAGTAATTAGTTACTACGTTCTTTTTTTAACAAAGATATATTATTCACTCTTAAATGTAATAATATATTTGAAAGAAAACATTAAAGAATTCTTGTCGTAAATAAGATAATAAGAGTATAATATGGATTCATAATAATTATTGGTTTCTAGAATTATAACTAGTAACTCAATAATGTTACAATAGTATTTTAAGTTCCTACCACCAAACTAAAACAAATCTATTAGCCCTCGTACTTCACTGTCCTCACTCCCACATACTACAAAAATAAATGACACACTTATCACATTAAAGCAAAGTGTCAAATATCAACGCAAGAATGAAATCATAAAACCCTTGTCCCGGCAGCTTCAGACAGATTTGTCGCGCGATAACGCGACGCGTTCGCGATTAATTGCCGCGATAGCGTCTGGAGAGCCCTTTATTTTTGTTAGATTGATGCGTCACGGTCGGGAGGTATGGAATGTATTGTTATAGACACAGATACTATACTAGCTATAGATATAATTGCTTTTGATGTGTGACAACTAAATGTAAGTATACCTACCTGTACCTGCATTTTACAGGAGAAGGTGTATAAAAAACTGAGAGAATTTTCAAATTACGGCGCTTTTTCAACAATTTGTACTCAATAGTATACAATATTTAAAAACATGAAAAAGCCTTTCTTTAACTTTAATACAAAATCTGGTTTTCACTTCTGTTTCAGTCACCAAACTTTTTTTTTCTCTTTATTTAAGGAGCTTTATCGTATCACGAATATGCCACTAC
Organism: Colias eurytheme; assembly: GCA_907164685.1. Taxonomy (NCBI): domain Eukaryota; kingdom Metazoa; phylum Arthropoda; class Insecta; order Lepidoptera; family Pieridae; genus Colias; species Colias eurytheme. Next base: position 1,214 of record CAJQZN010039318.1, on the reverse strand, counting down.
GTATATCAAAAAAAATCATTTTTTCATGTAAATTTTCACAAGATACTCAAATGATAATTTTAAAATTATTGAACACACTCCACAAAACCCTTTCTATACAACCAACATTATCTCGATCTCAAATCCCATAAAACCGCCACACAACCAATTTATATATTACCACAGATAATATACTATATGTACTATCCCATGCGTCTCATTTCTCACACAAACTATAAAACACTTATATTTGCACAAATTTCCCACAAACAACTTCAATTATTCAAATAGCCGTACCAATAAATCCAGATCGCTATAATTTATTTTATTTCCATCCAGATCTTGTTAACCAGTTAAGAAATACTAATAAAAGCTTCTAATACTTGACTTAAAGCATCTAGTTTTTACAGTACTACGGTCGTTAAGAAGGTAGTATTGAAGAAGGTTTCCTATATTTGTAGTTAGGTATGTTTGAATAAATATAATAACCCAAAACTCTTACTAAATAAGGGTAAAAAAAAATAATTTCTCTACTTACCTTAGATGTGTGTTTAAACTAAGGCATAAAACCATGTTGACATTTAGAGAATACATCTACGGATAAAAAAGGAGAATGCTCCGGAGCATTCTCCTTTTTTTTGGGAAAATTATAAGAAAACAACTTGGAGATCTCATCCAGTCCCGTTAGTCGAAAGGCGATATACCATTCTTCAATTAAATGAGAAATAACTGACCAAGTGACTATTAATTCATTTAAATAAAACAATTTGATTGCAAATAACACATAAAATTCGAATATTTTTTTAAATAATCTAAATAATCGCACATAAACTCCCGCGTCATTCATTTAAATGACATCGATAATTCGAAATGCACTAGGAAAGAAACATTCCAGTGAAAGTCTATAAAACATGCTTCTGTTACTTGTAACTTTGATCCGACCGTCCGTCGTCGCATCAAAGGGCTATTCCTGCGCCGATTGATCGATTCCGACCAGAAGTTACGATTCTATTTCGATTAAATGCCGAGAAACGCATTTGGCAATAAATTACACAGATTATCTATGATTTTGCGTCGCTGTTTATTATCTGTCAAAGCTATCAATTCTTTTTTTAAAGTGGTTGTGCTTTCTTCTCCTCTTTGTTATAATTCGGATAATTTTATATCCTAATTCATTGCGTATTCTTTAAATTCAGATTAATAAATAAAATATTTCATATACATAACAGAAACGG
>CAJQZN010039315.1:0-38694 GCA_907164685.1 Colias eurytheme | reverse complement strand
ACTGGCGAATGCAAAGCAATCAAAGTCGGTGTTCGAGTTATAGTGCAATCGTGGGAATTATTCTGTGGCGACAGGAATATCCTGTATGTTGTTTAAATGTATACTCGCCTAAATGTATACTGAATTGAACATGAACTTCTAAAAGTTCTGTAATATACACAAATTTTCTATTCTAACTGAACAACCAAATTTCATTAATAAGTGAAAATCAATTTGAATATAGATACGTACTGAAGATTTTGGAAAACAAAGTTGGTTTCTTTATCTATGAAAGTAAATTCATATTGATCGGCTTCGTCACTAAAATTAATTCAAACATTACCATATTTATATAAATAATTTTTTATTCATAAGTAGGCCTTTGTGATCGTTAATTAAACGTAAATATTTACAAAAACCACTTTCTTTGAAAATATGGTTTCATAGAGTATTACGAAACGATTATATTCCAACGCAAATTTTAAACGGCTACGTCAATCACTCACACGAACATGATTATAAAATATAGCCTCGAGTTCTTAATAAAAAATTGAAAACAACAATATTTACATCGTTTCCTGGATAATTTATTCATAGATTTCATTTATCGTATTGAAAAATCGCCGTGAAATTTTATAAAAGGCCTGCGGCTATAAATTGTGGAATCCCGATTGAAATCAGGGTTCCAATCAGTATAATAAAGGTATTTATAATTTAAATCCAATAGCGTATTATCTATTTTTACAAATTAGGTGGAAGGTATTTAAGTAATTCGCGAATCGTAAAAGCATTGCGATGAAATGTTTACAACATTCATACGTATTATATATTTATATATATTTATATATATTTATATATTTATTTAATTATTGATTCATCCTTCCTCTTTTTTAATCTTTTCAAATTATTTTACTTTTTAGGGTTCTCGTACCTACCGAAAGAATAAAACGAGACCCTATTACTGAGACTTCGTGGTCTGTCTGTCTCCAGACTCTATCTCATAATCTGTACAACTGAACATAAACTGCTAGCTAGAAAGCTGACATTTTCACAAATGATATATTTCCGTTGCCGCTATAGCAACATGATAAAAATAAAAAAATAAAAAATATTAAGGAGGGTTACTTCGTACGCGAGTCCGACTCGCACTTGGCCGGTTTTTTGATATTAGCAGGGAGCTACACTCGAAATCGCAAAATGCACACTTATAACCTTAAATATGTTATATAATACACTATAGGTACAGACTAAACTACTATCTTTTATCTTTATGTTATTACTTGGCTTTACAGAATAATTTCAGGAATTGAAATTTGCAATGCGTTCATGGAAATTGTGAATGTGGCTTATCTGTGGTTTGATACAAACATTATATGAAAGGAAGCAATCAATGTACCTAATGATGAATATGAAAATTCAGTTGCAACTCATTAGCTACATTGAAATGTTGAACCGATTTCATTAAAGATGTATTATATTGATTGACGTAGTTACCAGGTACGTGGTTAGGTAATATGACATGATAATTTTTTTTTCTTGTTCTAAGGCGCGGGTAAAACACAAGCGGCGCGGGCGCGGGCGTGTCATAATAGACTAGAGTAGATAATTTTTGAAACAAAAAAAAATCGCAGTCGGATGAAACCCATTAGAAAAGGAGGGGAATATGATGAAAATTAAAGGAAAAATAAATTACGGTCAATCCGAGTTCGGGAAAAGGGAGGGGGGAGCTTTTAAGAGAAAAAAATGGTTTCTCTTGATTTCCGACAAAACTACAAGTCCTACGGAAAAAAGTTCAATGGCAAAGTTGTAGATAATAAAAAGATCTACAACTTTTGTATTGACAATTTTTTCACATAACCTCAAAATTTAGGTGAAAAATTCAAAAAACCAAGTTTTTGGTTTTTTATTTTTATCTACTTCAAAATTTATTTTTTTTCTACGAAATTTGGTGGAAACTTGCTTTATTATGTCCCAAATACACTGTAATTTATTTGACTGAAAATATTTATTTTTTCGCCTTATTTTGAATTAATACCAAAAAAACAACCTAATTTTCAATCGAAAAGTCACCCGTCAAAATATCAGCTTTTTTCAAAAACTTGGGAAGCCTTTTATTCATTGAAATCTCTACTTTCATATGGTGTAAAAAAAAATAAACATTACCATAGTAAATGTTCTCAGAAAATGCGTACAAACAGTGTGAAAATGAGCTTTTACTAAATCAGGCACACTTCTCAAACTACCTGAAATGTTTTTATCGACATCATTTTGCTTTTGAATATGCTGTAAAATATTATACTTAGAACAGATAATTTTTTTTCTTTTCAAATATTACCGAAAAGCCGATACAAGAGAAGATATAGAGTTCGAGAAGTGTGCCTGATTTAGTAAAAGCTAATTATGACACTGTTTGTAAGCATTTCCTGAGAACATTTACTATGGTAAGGTTTATTTTTTTTACACCATATAAAAGTAGAGATTTTGATGAATAAAAGGCTCCCAAAGTTTTTGAAAAAAGCTGATATTTTGACGGGTGACTTTTCGATTGAAAATTAGGTTGTTTTTTTGGTATTAATTCAAAATAAGGCGAAAAAATAAATATTTTCAATCAAATAAATTACAGTGTATTTGGGACATAATAAAGCAAGTTTCTACCAAATGTCGTAGAAAAAAAATAAATTTTGAAGTAGTTAAAAATAAAAAACCAAAAACTTGGTTTTTTGAATTTTTCACCTTAATTTTGAGGTTATGTGAAAAAATTGTCAATACAAAAGTTGTAGATTTTTTTATTACCTACAACTTTGCCATTGAACTTTTTTCCGTAGGACTTGTAGTTTTGTCGGAAATCGAGAGAAACCATTTTTTTCTCTTAAAAGCTCCCCCCTCCCACTTCCTGAACTCGGATTGACCGTAATTTATTTTTCCTTTAATTTTCATCATATTCCCCTCCTTTTCTAATGGGTTTCATCCGACTGCGATTTTTTTGGACTTTTTATTATTTTTAAAGGGATCTACCCCAGTGTATAAACGCACCTCTTCAATCTGTTTTGCACCACGTCCTTCTTCTACATTTTGTATGAAAGAACTTTGGAAAGGCGTCGAGACGGCACGCCACGGTTGTGCGCCTAATGTGTAAGATTTGTTATTTTACAGATCAGGTAATACTGTTAAAATAAAATGTTTATGTAAAAGTGTTGAGTCAAATCCAGTGAATATTTAATGAAATTTATTTCATATGTAATTTTTGAGCGATATGCTTTTAGACATGAATAAAAAAATAAAAGGTTTTATTTATCTTTAAATCCATTAATTTCTAGAATATATTATGCTTTAAAAGTCATAGTACAGAAAATATTTAAAAATTATAAAGTTGTGCAGTATTCCCTACGTACTCTTTTATAAAACGGCTGGCGTATATGCCCTGTCTCTCTAGAGATGCTCTCCAAAAATTTTATTACAAAGTAAAAATATGTGAAAAATATTGCAACAACGTAAAAATCTATATATATTATATTAAAATAACTATAAAATAATATATATATTAAATGATTTATATTTTGTGAACGATATTATGTTTATGAAAATGTATAGCTAAAAAAATATTTCAAATGCGATGATATTAGTTTTTTCTGACTAATAGACAACTCCTACAATAAACAATACTTTTTTAATATTCTTCTAGTTAATTAATGAATAAACATATAATATTTTGAAGAATGAAAAACAGAAATTATTTCGGTATACTCGTATAGAATAAGACATTTATTTAAATGAGCGTAAAGAATTTATTTCATTGAAAAGTTATAATTGACTTCCTCCCCGCAAAATTGAAACAGTACAATTTAAAGTTCTTGACATAATTAATTAATATTTTTTTAAACTGCTTAATGTTGTTTTCTTTAAATTTTCCCAAGTTTTTCTTCAATTTACTTCTGAATTAGATAGAATCTGTTTTAAGCGTAGTATCGTAGCTGTTAGGTACTGTATATCATTTCAATACTAACGTACCTACTGTATACGTATATTTTATTAAATAAGATTTCACCTGGTTTTTTTTCAGGCTATAAAGAGTCATACAATATCAGATATCTGACAGATACATTACATCTTATGCCCACGTCCGTCACACGTCTAATCTCATTTGTTGACAAAACTGTTAATTGGTATTCCTCCCAAATAAAAAATATCGTAAACTCTACGATACAATGCTCATAGTGTTTGGACAGCGCTAGTTTTGAACCTCATCAAAAATAAATTATGTTGTATACCTAGCAAGGAATCATTAATAATGTAAAAAGTTTAATGCTAATATCATAATTAATGATTACGAATGTAAAATCTTTTTTTATAGTAACTGAATAAATCACATAGTAATATAGTAATTTCACCATGTCTTAACTTTTGCAGTTCTCTTATTCAGTACAGTTCATACGCTAGAACATTCAGTAGGCACAATTAAGCATTGAAAATTTAAACACCCGTATCAGCACAGGGACACAGAACAAATAAATTACGGTTCAGATATATTTGACTTGTTTTATGCGAGTTGTTGAGTTTACGCGCCATAAACTTGTTTCAATAAAAGACTTTAACACTGTGTCTATAAATTTGAACGCAAAGTGAACTTCAATATTTGATTGAATTGAAAGTCTGTTAGTTTTCGAGTCTTTTCTTGATTGAACGTTTTGCAAAGAGATTGCATAATAAATGTAGCAACTTATCCTTATGGTTGTTAAGAATTATATCCTACTACTACTAGTAGAATCAATATGAAAGTTTGACTATAGTTTGGTGTTTCGTATATATCTCATGATTTTTTTACATATTAAGCTCTTTTATATTGTGTTATAATTTGTCTGACGCACATTTGTGTGTATGATGAAAGACTCTATTTTTAATCCAAGTACCATTAGCGAAACAGCAAAATGTTTTCTTTATTTATATAATTAACGATTTCATATAACGTATTAATCGACACTACGTAGGTACTTATCTAGGGATATTTTTAATTCGACATTTTTACGATTTTACTTTAAAATAATCTTATAAACACGCAATGCTTTTAAAGTAATATTTAACTTTAAATTGAATACTCCGAATAATTTAGTGAATAATTAAGTACTTGCCCGAAAGTTCCAGGGCTACACCGCAATTTAATTTTACCTACGTTGTAATAAAATGTTCGGCCTTTAAGCTCAAAACAATTAAACGCGAACTGTTTATCTTTACTGTTTGATCTCGAAGTCTTAATAATTGATTAAAAGATAATATTGAGTTAGAAACAGGGAAATTTTCCATACCCATGTTTTCGTTTTTCAGGTGTGTTCACGGCAAATTTGAAATAAGATCAATAATTCAAACAATAAAGTGATATTTTTATTTATTATAAATTTAAATTCAATGAATAAGATGATTAAATGTATCAAAAACTTGTCATAATTTGAAGTATACGTATGGTAATTAAATATAGGGGAAAAATTGGCAACATTTGTTTTAGATCAAGCAATACCTTCATTAATTTGGGCATGCAACATCTAACTACGTTTATTAGGTACTACCTAACTAGTTTTGTTACGTCATATGCATAAAATTTTTTATTGCTAAATAAAAAAATCAAATCAATCAAATAATATATTGTACCTATGTATAAAGAAGGTGTATGATTAATCTGACATAAATGGAAAACTGAGACCTAAAATTTATATTTCTTAAATATAAGACAAAATATATTTTATTAAATTCCACACTACACAAGCATACTAACAAAATATAACAATAGTGTAGCGAAGCGGTCATGAGAAATAATCTAATTTCTACGCCTTGTAATTAACGGATCCCATCTTAATTACAGTGTGTAATTTGAAGGATTTGCTTCTTGGTTAAACTTTAGTTTAGTTGACCGAAACCTTGCGGTAACAAATAAATTATGTATGAACATTACCATTTACAAGGGATGTTTGCTTTGAGGATGTTTAGCATATTATAACCTATGTATTTCAGTGTATTATCATAATATAAAACTATTTAGAATAATATTACTTATAATAGGTATGTAATATTAAAGCCATGTCTTCATGTAACGTTCTGTTCGTTGATAAAATATTATAATAATTATTCATTATTTGTAATACTCATAGACTACTCATCGTTGTAAATAATGTTACAGATTGACTCGTAATTTTGTATATTTTATTATAATAGATGGATAAGTATTTATTGTAATTTTTTAGAATAGAATAATTAATTTTAATTGTATAACAGAAAGCCAAGAACGAAAAAAGAGCCTCTAAATATTCTTAGTATACATACTTTTAAATGTTTTATTTGTATTTAGAGAGCTGGTTTCATGCTGGTTTACTCCGTGTTCATTAAATGAGTTGGCAGTTATTAAAAGTTTATCTATATCTTACACGTGTTTTTATTATTTCTTACTAGCTGTACCCCGCGGTTTTACGTTATGGTTGGTCTTAGCGTGATGATATAATATATATATAGCCTTCCTTGATAAATAGGCTATCTAACACCGAAAGAATTATTCAAATTGGACCAGTAGTTCCTGAGATTAGCGCGTTAAAACAAACCAACAAACTCTTCAGCTTTATAACATTAAGTATAGGTATACCTAATGCTTAGTTTTAGTCCGTTGAATGAAAGGATGGAACAACAGCTCTGATTTTTTTTATTTAATTCTGAATTTATAAAATACTAGCTTTCCACCCGCGGCTTCGCCCGCGTTTTCAAAGAAAAACCCGTTCCCGTAGGATTTCCGGGATAAATCCTATCCTATGTCCTTTCTCGGGTATCAAAATATCTCTATACCAAATTTCATGCAAATTGGTTCAGTAGTTAAGGCGTGATTGAGTAACAGACAGACAGACAGAGTTACTTTCGCATTTATAATATTAGTATGGATTTGATTTATTATGTATTTAATAGTTAGATGAATAAAGATTTTCCTTTCACTTTTAATTATTCATGTCAAAGCTTTTAACTGGCTACTTTTTACCTCTTGAAAATAAATTATGTAAGGCAAAATTAAATTCCAACGTTTGAATTTATCGCAGGTTTTTTGTTCGAGCTAACTTAGTATTCTTATTTTAATTCATTTTACTGTCTTTTATTTTTCAAGAGCATTTCTGTTTTGTCGTCAGATTAAAGATTCATAGCTCTATCTGTTCAAATTATTTGACATTGTGTTCCTTTCAAACTCAAACTCAAACTCAAACTCAAACTCAAACATTTATTTATTCAATTAGACTTCTTCCAGAAGCACTTTTGAATCGTCATTACATTCTTTAAATTTACCACCGATTCGGAAAGCAGTATCTATGGAGAAGAACCGGCAAGAAACTCCATAGTTGCTCTTTTAAAGTCATGTCCATATACAATATAATTTTACATTACATGTTACTTACATCTAACTACATAATCTTATATATAAAAATGAATCGCAAAATGTGTTGGTAAGCGCATAACTCGAGAACGGCTGAACCGATTTCGATAATTCTTTTTTTATTATATTCCTTGAAGTACTAGGATGGTTCTTATGTAGAGAAAACGTAAACATGTACCACAGGCGAAGCCGGGGCGGACCGCTAGTCTTATATATAAAAATGAATCGCAAAATGCGTTGGTAAGCGCATAACTCGAGAACGGCTGAACCGATTTCGATAATTCTTTTTTTATTATATTCCTTGAAGTACGAGGATGGTTCTTATGTAGAGAAAACGTAAATATGTACCACGGGCGAAGCCGGGGCGGACCGCTAGTATTATATATTATCATAATATGCCAAAGAACTGTCCTGTTATTCTTACGCGACAACCCTCCATGGATTTTCATCTTCCATATATTCCTTAATGCTGTAGTAGGCTCTCTGAACTAATACATTTTTTAAATAAGTTTTAAATTTAACACTACTAAACTCTTTAATACTATGAGGAATTCTATTGTAAAAACGTATACCTTGGCCCATAAATGAATTTTTAACTTTAGCTAACCTATAAAATGGCATTTCAATTTTATTTCTATTCCTTGTGCCATAACAGTGTCTATCTCCTACTTTTGTGTGTAAGTCCGTGTTTTTGTGTACATGTAAAACATTATTAAATATATACTGTGATGGTACAGTGAGGATACCAATATTCTTAAAGAGATCTCTGAGTGAGTCCCGAGCACGTAAATTATATATAGAGCGTATGGCTCTTTTCTGTAATATAAATATAGTTTCTATATCTGCAGCCCTGCCCCATAGTAGAATTCCATAGGACATAATGCTATGAAAGTAACTAAAATAAACCAATCTAGCCGTATCTTCATCGGTGAGATGCCTTATTCTTCGAACTGCATATGCAGCTGAGCTGAGCTTAGCAGCGGTGGTGGCAACATGGGTCCCCCATTGTAGCTTCTCATCTAGTGTCAAACCAAGAAAAACAAAATAAATCTATTTGACCTGAAGAAGAAAGAAACAAGGGCATTATTTTATATATTAATTAAAAATTGTTTTGGATCTCGATCATAAGATTTCAATTTTTACTTTTGAAATTTATACTTGAAATTGCTTTAAAAAGGATTGCCTTTAATTGAATTATACCGGTTAAAGTATCTACTATCTTTATTGAAGTCTGATTAATTGAAGTTTCTAGACTGCCGGCAGATAATCATTTTTTTTTATTTATTTATGATACTTCATTGTATATTTATATCAGGATTTTATAGAATGAACACATAAACTTGGAAATTGTACAATAGACGGCCTTATTGCTTAAAAGCAATCTCTTCTAGGCAACCATAAAAATAAAGGACATGTAAGACAATAGTAAAATGCGAAGGCGCATCATCTATTTGCCTTAAAAATTCGGTCACTGAAACAACCACGTTTATTTTAAAAGTGCTGTCTTATATCGCTCTAGGACATGAGTTTTCATTTTCATTTAATAATAGTCTTGCTTAAACAAACTTTACTTTATCATGTATATTTATAGTGAGATGCTACAACCAAGCTATCGTTTGTAAGCGTTGCTGTTGAGAACGATCGATGAATATAATTTAGCTCTACTACAATATAAGCAAGCCTAGGAGATACGATCCTTCATATTATGCTTGAGATTAAGTGAATATATTCGGTTAAGATATTTCTTATTTAAACATATATCCAATCAACCCAGAACCACTAAAATAAAATAACTATTTGTAAATATGAGTCACAATCTAACTTCTAGTAACGTCGTGTATGTATCTAATAAAGATTGTTTCTTTGAAAGCGTGGAGTACTGAAAAACCAAAAATATGTTTAGCAAATAAAACAGCTTTTAGTCACTTAACTCTTTAACCTTTTTCACCGTTCATTTCATGATTTTAGATAAATCGTTTGTAGTTTAGATATTATTTTTAACAATTACGAACAAATCGAAAATTAAACTATACTTCGCTCTTTACAATACTGAAATATGATGTAACATAAAAACTAAAGTAGCGTAAATATTTAAAACTATCGAATTTCAAAGAAAAAACAATAAAAAAATATATGCCCAACAATGTTTGGAGTTTGAGTGAAATACTGGTTTATTCGAGTAAATCCTGCCTACTGTAAAAGGGTTATGCTTACCGAATCATAAAAATAACAAATCTGACATTGCCAAATGATTTTCTTCGAATCTTTCTCACAATTCTCAATACGTCTTATATATTTTCTCTTTTATCATCAATTGAAACGAACACAGAGTCATCAATCATTATTTTTCGTCAAACATTAAGTGCAATAACGCTGAACTCTTAGGAAAGTTGGAAAGCCTTTTTACGGCGTTATTTATGTGCGGAAGAAAATGAACTTGTCATATTTCGTTCGGAAATGTACTGAGTGTCAGTTGTTTGGTATTTTTTAAAGGTTTTGATATGGTTTTGACTTTTGATGAAGTGCTTCGGTCTAAATGAGGTTTTGAAATTGAATCGAAAATATAGTTAATATTTACCCACTGATTGCGATTGAATAAGGGTTGATTATTATTATTGATTTTAGTAAAACAAATTAAATTTTATGATTTCATTGAAACATATTTGATTCAATATGTAGGTAATTAAACATAATTATAAATTAAATACGAAATTCAAGAGCTTTTTAATCATCAAAAAATATTTTTTTTTCTTCTCATTATTTCTTAGTCTTAACAATCGCGTCTTACGCGTGTTCCGCTGAAAGTTGCCTTTCAGAATAATTAATGAATATTCTGGTCAAATTTTATTCTTTATTCACAGTATAAAGAACCTTTATAAATGTACAATTAACAGCGATATTATTCGCTGCTAACCGAACGACAAACTTTAAATAATATGAAATCATAATTTAACAGTATCTGTCAGTATTTGCGGTAACAAAACCGTTGACTGATAACCATTAATATGGCTTTATTAATTTACTTTACTGTTAGTACATAAACCGAATGTGGTTGTCATTTCACTGACTAAACATTTTAACCCATTGTTTAGTTTTAACGGCGGCTTCCCACACTCTGAACACATATAGTATTTATAAAGTCTATTGATGGAATGATAACATTGTGAAAAAAGATAAAAAGAAACAGCTGTAAACCTTTCTAACACAAACATTTATTGTGCAGTCGGGCAAATGTATCTTGCCCCATTTTCATCAACCTTTTATCATATACTAACTTCCTTTATGTACGAGAACAAGGGGCTGTAACATACGCAAGAAAAAGAGATATTTTTCAAAAACAAACCTTTATTGTGTTACAAATGATTTTTTTTTTTGCTAAGCTCCTTCAATTTCTTTAAATCCACCATCTAAATTAGCACGAAAAGTGGTATAAAAATTCTGATTTAAGACTTTTCTCAGCACAATCATTTATTGTATTAAACAAATGTTATTTCTTGCTTCATTTCCTGCAACATTCCAACATTAACTAAGGGCGCTTGTGCACTACAAGGAATTTTACTGTCCGGTATTCCGATTTTTTACGGTCCGGTGTGGCATGAAAAAACCGATGAATTGCTTGTGCACCTGTCCGTCTTTACTCGGATCAGTGCGGTACAGTTCAAGGAAGTTTGGCGGTATAATGCTATCATAAATGATTGTTTTTGCATTTTACAAGAAACGAGTAAAAAATATAGAAGGTGAAATATTATATTATTTCGTTATAATAAAAAGTAAAGTTCTGTAAGAGATTTAAAATGCGTGTTTCACTTATTTATTTTAATCGGTGACGAGGAGCTAAAGCTATTCCCACTTGAACTTTAACTTACCAACACTTACTTAGATAATAATTATAGGTCAATGCTTGGTCAATGTATATAAAATAACAATACCGACTTCTCAAATCTCATTGCCAACTAAAAGAAAGTAAAACAAGAGCTTGCTTTCAATCGGCATATGCAGTAAAAACAGTAAAATCCAAGCAAGTGGGCATTCGAAAACAATTATACCTACAGCGACTCGTAGACACAAAAAACCATCTGGAATAGGGAAAAGTAAAATGTCGGACAGTAAAATTACGTATAGTGCACAAGCTAGTATATAGATTAATGGCGTGCCATACCGGACCGTAAAAAATCGGAATGCCGGACCGTAAAATTCCTTGTAGTGGACAAACGCCCTAAGTACATTTTTAAGCAAGATGTACAAAAGAATAAATGGTCCAAAATCATGTACAAGTATGTAAAAATGAGGCTCGTTTATTTCAGTCACGGCTCGTGATCCGCCACAATAACAAGACAGGCGAGATGTGATAAATAATAAATGAGATGGAAATCACTTGTTCCTTTTCGAATCTGTTATTTTTCCTTACATTTCTTACAAGTTTAAGGAGCGGTTATTATATTTAAAATATTGGAAGAATAATTTATAAATTTACAATTATTTTCTCACAATACAATAAAAATGTTTGCTTATCAGTGTCTCATGTTTATTTATTTCAAAAAACGAAATATCATTTTAATGCGGGTTACATTTATAGACTTAGCTAATTTTGAAAAGAAAGACTTTCAGTTTAGAAAAAAAGTAATGTAATGTCGTAACAAACATGCCTTTATGCGCTTTAATTTCCAAACCCAGGCTAAACTTCGTGAAATAAACTATAAAAAAACTGATTTAAAAAAAATGTATAGGTATTCTATAGTTTAAAGAAAAACTCAATAAATTATACTGAAGACGCTGTTAATTTAGTGGAATCGATCTTAGTCCCGTCGTTAATATAAATCGGATGCGACATTTTCCTGGTTATCTCAAGGTTTATAATGTTGAAAGAGAATCGAGACACTGTTAAATCTTTAATGAACAGCCACCCTTATAGCGAGAGACTGCTTTAATCTCAAACAAGGCTTCCTGCCGAATATTCAGTGTAATCTAGAGTATTTTAGCTTTAGAAACTGAAATTTAATTAAGTTACTTAGTTCATTAGATAATAGTAGATTTATAAATAAGTTAAACTGTCTAGACACTTTAAAACTGTATATTATAAGGAGTTATTTTCGTCGGCGCTAGTTTTGTTAGTTATTTTATTATAAAATATAATTATTTGTTATTGGTTTTATTAATTTGAATACACCATTTTGAGTGATTAAGTTTTGGTAGGAGCAACGGAAGGTGGAACTTAGTAAATCTTAACACATGGATATTTTTCTGGTTATCGTAAACGTAATAGATTAAATTGAAAAAAATATTGTTTAACTCCGCCAGCTCTATGTTACGTTTCTTAATTTTTAAGTTTATGTATAACCACGGATTAAATATGTTTTATTATACTACGTAGATACGTATTTACATAAGTATATGTATGTATTACTCATTTAAAACTAAGTATTTGTAATTTTATTCAGGAGTATCACGTACAGAATTATTTTAAAATGTTTTGCATGTTGTAACTGTTTATGTTTGTTTAAGTGCCATATCACACTAGCGGATTGCGAGCGGTTTCAAAGCGGAGCGGGTGCGCAACGAATACGTTGCGGGCGCGCAACGAACACGCTGCGGTTGCGCAGCGAATTCGTTGCGGACGCGTCATTTTGTATACTCTCGCACAAAAGCCAGCCCTTCTGCCTTGCCTAACTTCCATTCAATATTTCCATCGTTTCTGTAGCACTCAATTTTTTAACCGTACTGTGGAAATGCACTTACTTAACAGTTAACTAAAGATGTAATAACAACTGGAGTTGTTAAAAAAAGGTGCTATAAAATTGAATTACTAGGACTTTTAGAATGTACCATACATTCCAAAAGTATGTAACGACTGACCAGTATAATCTCTCCCATAGCAACGTATGTTATAAAGAGATTTTGTGAACCTAATTATGAGCAAAGTGATAGTGAGTTGCTGGTTGCTTGATAAAATTTTCTATTCACTGCTATTTATCTAATAATAAGATAGCCCTGTTTTAGTTAAGGAGCTTTAACATTTATTTCACTAATGAACTTTCTTAATGAGCAATTAAGTTATCTGATTGCATTTCGACCAAGATTTAATAGATAAAACAATACCCTAAACATTAACATGTTATGAAACTCGTAAAAAATAATGATCTCATAATTATTATACTATCACAAGTTATAAGTAACAACCAGCACGGATTCCATTTTGTTAATGAGTGTACATGACTGCGACGTAAACGTTGCGCATCTGCCACGCGTCCGCAACGAATTCGCTGCGCAACCGCAACGTATTCGTTGCGCACCCGCTCCGCTTTGAAACCGCTCGCAATCCGCTAGTGTGATATGTCACTAACACGTACCTATTTATATTGTGATTTTGCTATTGTAAACATACGGCATTTGTTTACCAGCAAAATAAACTAAAATAAACATTTATTTGTATCTATATACATAATCTCTACTAGAAGTTTGCAAGCAGAAGCTTTGCTCAGCCTAAATTTATGTGTACGTGTATAAATAGTTACATAACTATAACCATAAAGCAATCTATTAATAACTATTAGGATTGAAGCTTACTGCCTCTGATTGTTAGGCGTATAGGCAAGAGGTCGGAGGGTCAAGAGGCCACAGCCTCAAACTGAAGTAAGCCTCTTTAAGGCGTGTTACTGTCATCACATATTTACTACGACGATATATTGACAATTGGCAACATTGGACCCTGAGTATCATAAAGATAAAGCATAGATATTATTATTAGACACATTATAATAAAATATGACTAGTTTAACTTTTGAAAGAAAAACATTTATTTGTTGCAAAAATACTTTCTAATTTACAAGATACTATAGACAATAGTAATAGTAGGTTATAAAGCTAGTCGTAGTCGTAGTAAGTTACACTACTTCTAATGAAATAAACGTCTAAACAATTTCATGAAAATTTTAAATTTGAAAAATGTACAAAATTTAAACTACGCGGAGCCAATGAGAGTTACTAGTAAATAATACAAATTGAATCATGAAAAAATACATACAATACATAATAATACATTACGAAACACTTTGATAATAATACTAATAGATTGATTCATAATGTAATTTCAGACTGTTACAAGTTTCCTTTTTGTTGAGAGCAATTTAATAAAGTGTTTGTGACCGTCACATAATTGCTTTTAGCATTCGAAATTAGCTTTTATAGTACAGTTTGTATTGTTTTGTTTTCCTCCACTCTTAAATAACCGTTCTTTATTTTTTCTATTGCTAATTGAAAGTGATATAATACACTATTTCGTTATTATACATCTGTTTCCTGTAACATTGAAACGGACTTTTTTGAGTGAGTTATTTAGTTACCCCATAATCACACTCTAGGAGTACCAAAATCGATTCTTAGGTCTGACAAAACTTCATCGGAAGCCCGACCAAGGGGATTTCTCTGTCAAAATACACTGGTATGGTTTTCAAAACCTGTATGTTGCTTCTGTATCTTTTACTATGTATTTGTATCTATAAAACAATGTACCAAACACGCATCAGTACAGTTTTCAAGACTTAATAGGAGATATTTATTACTATATGTCGCAACAAGCATTCCCAAGGGTCTGTTTCTCGTAGAGAGTAAATATTTACATATTTTGTACTAAATGGAATAATAATATAAGCCGCAGGAGGTAATTAGCGTCCCTCCGAGCGTTGTTGACCTCCTCCGCACAACGCAAACATTTAGCGACTCGCGACGGGCTGCGGCACACGGGCCTTCATAAGCGCTGCTTCTAAAAGGATTGCACTTCGTTAATTATTAATAACTTTTAATAAATTATATAGCATAGTATCAGGCTCCTGAAAAACAGTTTACAACTATATTAGGAGCCTGGGTCATTAAATTTTTGTAACATATAATGGTGCAAATAAATTATTTATTTATTCTTTTTATTTATAATCTTTATATTTTGTGAAATAATCTATTTTTCATATACACCATCTTTTATGACATCTAAGTAGTAAATAAACAACATAATAACATATTATGCTGTTCCAGCCATTATGTAATAAATCTCTACGCTTATATGATTTCTGGAAGAAACAAAAATTCATGATATTATATTCCAAAATATAGAACTAGAAGACTAACTAACTAAAAGCCACATTTCTACAGAATTTCTTGAAGCCTTTTAATAAATTTCTTATCCGTGATCTTATCAATGAAAATGTCATCATTTATCTCAGAATCACGTGAATCTTTGAAATAATACCTACTCTTTAAAATATTTAACAGTTACGAAGGTTTTTATCAGCACAAACTTTAATGAATCGGTGATAGAATTTCTATAAATAGAATATTATTATATTCATTTGGCTGTGATAAAACTACATAATGAACCATGTAACCGTTTTTTTCAATCTTTTTATTTTACATTACATATTTATAGCCTAAACCATGAAGATAGTCTGCCATTCAGACTAGACAAATCAAATTACATTTACAGTCCACAACTTGAGATCCTTTTCAATAAATTTCATTCAACCAAATGTATTGATCGCTCTACGAAGCAGTTTAAAAGTATTTTATCATAGAGTATATTTTACATTTCATTCAGTTATACCTTCGTGATAGTGAGTCGTTACAATATTAATTAATTAAGTACATAGTAGTATTTGTGTGAAAAGCATAAACATCTAAATGCCCCACAATCAACATTACGTTCTTGTCCTTGTAACAATTTATAGATAATTGAATAAAAACAGCATTAAAACATAAACAACAATAATATATTCAAGAATATATTTTACAAAGTAACATACAAATATTTCACTTGACAAGCAGTGTGAAACTGCAAAGGCTTCGCGTCTCTCTTTAAAGTCAGAAAGAAACAACTGTCAGAGACGGTGAGAGCCAGACACAATTTGAACTATCTTATGAACTATAATGTTATACCCACGCATTGTACAAATAAAGCATAAATATTGAATTTCTGACGAATAGAATATTTAACGTTTCCATATTCTCTTTTATATGTAAAGCAGGTTGTTCAATATTGAACATTTTCATATGAACGTATTCATATGTACTCTAGGAATCCTAATTTTTATATTATATAGATTGGAAACATTTATAAAGAGAATTTAAAAGCACACATCGAATATATACCTGTTAAGAAAATTGCTACTTTTCTAGTGATGTAAAAAAGTCTGAAGAAACAAGGGGGAAACTTAAATAATATGACATCCAGCAATTCGTAATTGGCCACTATTCTTGCACCTGGAACAAAAACCGAATGGGTATGATAATGAGCGTAAGTATTAATATGACTTGTGATTGTAATCTACTTAAGAAAAAATCTAAATCATATTATGCAAGTTAAAATTCTTATAATAATGCAGTCCTCTTAAAATAATCAAGTTTATTCGTTAAGGTGAACAGTCTTCAAAAACAGATATCTCTTTCAGCGCTGTCTAAATTAGTCGAGTTCTTGAGTTAAATTGACAAGGCGAAAGTGGATTTTAATCCGATTTACTTCTGTAACGTGCTCTGTGATTGCCCTTATACAAACGTAGAGTACTCTCATTACAGAGACAATGAATATAATCTACCAGCTCTTATATAGTTGAGTATTGTTTATAGCTTCGTTAAATTTACTTTAAGCCATGTTGGAAATTTAATAAATATTCTCTAACGACGTATTATTGTGGACAATGGTTTAGATGTGCTTTTTGTTTTAGTGAAAATTATTATACATTAAGTATCAAATATCAGTTTTGTAATCTAGACTCAATGGCAATAACGTGAAAAAATTAAGTGTTGCAATAATCTAAATTTCATTTTACATTTTCTGTAGAGTCAGTACAAAGTCGGTCTTTTCGTATTACGAACACTTCTATAAAAGATGTCTTCGACCAATATTTCTAGAATCTAGGTCAACGGGAAATATCCTATGGGTTTTGGTTTCCTTGCGAGAGATTTAGTATGTGTAATACATATTATGTGATATCACTGATACGAGTAGGTATATAATATTATTTATTCAACGTTTTGTATAAGTGTTTTAACTTATACAATGTCCTTTTGTACATACAGAAAAATTCAGATAAATAGAGAGAAATTCATTCATTGAATTAAAGTCACATAGTATTCACTACAATGGTCGTCAATCAGATTTATTTACCTAAACTCAAATTATAAAGTAATTAAAAAATTAATATATTATCGTTAAATAAGATAACAGTTTTTCAATGTTGTCGTTAAATAAGATATTTCTTGTGGAATCCGTGACACAATTTTGTATCATCAGCTTAATTCGCCACGGAATACGATTATTGCGTTAATTATAGATGCAACTCAATCCCAGGCAATTAAGAATCGAATGTATTTACATTTTTACATCGAGCTGTAATTTATCTGGATTTAAATAATTACATGTTTAAATAAAAGAGAATGCAAAAACAAGACGCGTGAGATTTATATTAAACTAGCGGTCCGCCGCGGCTTCGCCCGTGGTACATGTTTACGTTTTCTCTACATAAGAACCATCTTCGTACTTCAAGGAATATATTAAAAAAAGAATTATCGAATTCGGTTCAGCCCACAGACATGTGTTCAGCCGTTCTCGAGTTACCTATGCGCTTACCAACACATTTTGCGATTCATTTTTATATATAAGATATGTACCTAATTATTGTAATTAATGTCAGTGGGACTTTAATTTACAGGTTTCTAATGGTAAAGAAACATTTAGAAATAGTACAAGAGTTGCCCGAGAATTTACTTTTGTATTTGCCTGAAAAATTAATCTTTTTTACAAAATTCTAACATTTATTCTTCAACAAGATTTCATTTTGCAGCAATTTTTCGCAAAAATACAGAAGGAAAATTGCCACCAAAATAATATGACCATAAAATTTGTTCAACGTGTAACAATAACAATAGAAAAGAAAGTGATGCCAATCAAAACGTACTTCTTATTACAGATTTCCTCCCACCTTCAACAATGCATTCGAATCAGAGGTACGAGGCAAGTGAAGTCGCTACGTCCCGAGTCGCCGCAAATGGTTGGAGCATCCGACTGAACAATCACTTACGTCTTACACTAACAGTTATGTTCTAGCATATAAATATAATTTTGTGAAATAAATAATTAGTAACTTCATATCGTTGAGCGCGCCTTCGCCTTCCTTCTATACATATAATAAAATCGTAGGAAAGTCAAAACATACATACATATAATATATATACGTACATTGAATATTTTTTTTAAAGAATACTTGGGGCGTGACCTACAATAGATACCGAAGCCAAAAATATACTTTTTAGAATTTTTGTCTGTTTGTCTGTAGGTATGTATGTCAGGGCTAATCTCAAAAAGTACTGCATGGATTTACTTTGGAACACAGATAGCTTGAGAAGGACATAGGTTTTATCCCGGAAATCCCACGGGAACGGGAACTATGCGGGTTTTTCTTTAACTACGCGGGCGAAGCCGCTGGCGGAAAGCTAGTACTAAATATATCATCTGCATTTAATAAAAGCTTATATTTTACTCTATATTGATCTGCTTTTTATTTGTACATTTATTCTCAAAACATCACGTTCTGCATGCTAGTTGTACGTCATAATAAATTCAACTGTGTGTTTAGGCTGTTTTGCGAAATACCCCATTTCAGTGAAAGAACATTTTGACATATTTAACGGTTAAAAATTCGAGCGTGTGGTTTTGGGAGACGTTGAATAATTGAAATCGGAGCGAGCACGGTTCACGCATTATTTACAAGCATGCAAATTTGTTACGTATTTTAGCATTTCTGCAGCGGTTTTTTAAACCTAACATGCTTACAATAAAATATAACTCGATGGTTCAACGATTGATTGTTAAACACACTTTGAGGGCAAATATTTCATGATGTTGATACAGTTTACGTATGTCACAAACTTACCAAGAGGTCTTATAAAGCCTTATCAGTCTTATAAAAATATTGAGTTCATAAAATAAATCATTTTTTCATCATGTTTGGTGGATACATCCTTAAAATTTATAAATAATTCTAGATTTAAGCTTGCAAGATTTGTATGTATTTACTGTTGGTTTGGCTTAATAAACAAATAAATAAATCATCTTCATGTTCATGCTTATGCTCGTGCTCGTGCTCGTGCATTTTCATTTTCATTGTCGCCTTCGCTTTCGCTTTCTTTACATAGGTATTGTTTATACCTACCTAAGTAAGAATAAAATGTCTATTCATTTTATTCTTACTTAGGTATAAAAACCGGCCAAGTGCGAGTCGGACTCACTTACTATTGGGACCCCTTTTAATATTTGGTATTTATTTTTTTATTTGTTGTTATAGCGGCAACGGAAATACATAATTTGTGAAAAATTTAGCTTTCTAGCTATCACCGTCTATGAGATAGAGCCTGGAGACAGACAGACAGACAACGTAGTCTCTGTAATAGGGTCCCGTTTTACCCTTTACCCAATAACATAGAAAATGTAAAATTTTATATAGAGAATAGTTTGCTAGAACATTCTCGAAAGTTCTGTATCGCAGTTTCGAATGAGTACGACATAAGCGGATGTAATATAATGAGCTTCCTTGCTCATTACTAAGTTTATATATTTTGATTTCTAACAATCTTGTACGCAAACTATGTGTTACATTTTTTGTTATGAATTTACTTGGAATTTAAATTCTTTCGAAAAGTTACCAATTTATAGAAAAAGATTTTAAATATAACAATTAAAAACACATGTTCTCATACATTCATGAGACATTAAAAATTTCGCACTTATTCTGCGGATAGGCACAAAGGCAATTAATTTGATATCTATACATAATTATAAAGCTGAAGAGTTTGTTTGTTTGTTTGTTTGAACGCGCTAATCTTGGGAACTACTGGTCCAATTTGAAAATATATCGAGGAAGGTTATAGGCTATATATCATCACGCTACGACTAACAGGAGTGAAGCCACGGGGGTGAAACCGCGCGGAGCAGCTAGTATTAAATAATTGTAATTTTAATTGCGATTTGAAATAGTATTATAACAATTTTGGAGATACAGTTCCGACTAAAAGAAAATTACTAAAAGAAAAGCTTTAAATTGTAAAAAAAGTTTTATTGTATGCTTCATAAAACAATAAAAACTTTAGTGGACTATAAAAAAGTAATTTCTAGTTTATAAAAATATTCTAAATAACTGTATTGCATTTTATTTATTTTGCGTTTATTAAACGAAATGGAAAGTTCTTTCATAAAGCTTTTTTGTTATAATAAATTAACTCTCTCATTTGTCGCCTAAATTGAACGAAAAATGGAAACGACAGAATCATTTAACTGAAAAACGTTTTTTAAAGATATGTACTAGACTTTATTGAAACTAAAGCGAATTTATTGCTTCATTGGACCGCTATTAAGAGCTATTTTCGCTTGAAACTTTCAGTACTGGCTAATACTTGCATTTTGCTGAACTTTGGCTTTCACAGGTCACACTGGATTGTGGGTTATTCAGATTAATTCATCGATTAGTTTTTGATTTACCTACTCGATTCTGGCTAGGGATATAATATGCCATGTTTTATTAATTATACTATTTTACTGTTATAATCACAAAATTAAACTCAATATTTATAGAATAATATTTCGTATAATTTTTTTTCTAATCTCAAGAGTTGAAATGTCATATCCTATAAAGTAATTTTCTCTGAGTAGTTATTTTGATCTTGAATTAAAAAAAACACAATACATCAATTGTTAATAACTCATTAAAAAAGCACTACAACGAAAGAAAATATGAACATTTTTGACTTCATCCTAGCGGGTACATGAAAACTGAAAATTTCCCTGATGTTCTGAACATTATGTCCACGTTTATACTAGCATTTTTTGTTTTTAAAAGTACAGCTTAATAATGAAAGTGTACTACAACAAGCTTTTTCTATTACACTTCGACTCATTTTGATCTAGTATACAAGCTCCAAATACTCTCGAATTGCAAACAGAAGCCATGAAACTCGTCGACGTCACCTAAATTAGTCGCTTGTCAACATCGCTGGAGCGTAGACTGTAATCGAGTTGTCTTCGTGAGAGAATGCGACACGGGTAACGAGCACAGTCGAATAACATTTATATGAAGCGGATATGTGTGTAATGAAGTTTTGTAGTAAAGACATTGTAGTTTTTCTATTATAGTTAGCAGGGAAACACATCAAGTTTACGTCTCTGACAGCCTCCTACAGCCTTGATATATTTTTTTATATGTGTGATAGGTGTGATATAAGATGTTGCTCGCTTCTGTTAAGGACTTCTTCTTCTTTGTTCTGTTTAGCACTTTTGTAAATTGCCTGCAAATGTCTAGTCATGGCACAGATAATTTAATACCTTTTACATTATCTGTATCAATAACGTTATGGGTTGCATTCATTTTACGTTTGATTTATTTTTTGTATTGTGTGAATATTTCCTAGTTCTCTACTAAGTAAAAAATATAATAGAATTACTCGATAGTTTTGTGTTACATTGTCTACTACATATTTTTGGTGTCGGAATTTCACACTAAAGCCGTTACAATTTTCGAACATGTGCACGAAATATCTGGTGGAATTTCTTTTAGAACTGGTAAATGTTTAAGTTTTTGTACAAAGGATTGGTCAGGTTAAATTTCTGAGCCGGAAACATTTTTGCCCGAGCGCGCAAAACTCGGACATTCCTTCCTTTGTGGACAGAGCCGGCTAAGCCTGAGTTACCTAGAAAGATTTTCACTTACTAAAATTGTCTTGTAAATCCTTGGCATAGAGGTAAAAATTATACTTGAATTATATATGATACCTACATAAAGTAAGTAGCGTCTTAAAGAGTTGATGACCGAGTTGTACTGTAGGAATAATTGAATTATCGTCCACGGAAACAGGATGTAGAGAGTAAGTAATTTTTATTGCTTAAGAATTTTTCTTTTCAATGTAATGAAAGAAATGCTAAATTATTACCTCTAATGAACACTCATGTACTAATTTTTTGTGTAACCCTCGCTGTCACGAAATAACAAAATCCATACTAATATTATAAATGCGAAAGTAACTCTGTCTGTCTGTCTGTTACTCAATCACGCCTAAACTACTGAACCAATTTGCATGAAATTTGGTATGGAGATATTTTGATACCCGAGAAAGGACATAGGCTACCTTTTATTGCAAAATATGTACCACGGGCGAAGCCGGGGCGGACCTCTAGTAATTTATAAATTAAATTTTCCAACATTTAATTTTATACATCTGTTACATTGATTTCGTATAATGTACAAAAAGATAACACAAACTTTATTCTCCTTTTCTGTATTAACTTTTCAAAGGTATAAAATCACTCGCGAATAGAAAATGTGTGTAGTCCATAGAGACTAGAACTCTTCAATAATTTAAAAAGATACGGATCAGCCAGCTTACGGAATAAGTGAGATCTATTTTTAAATGTAAATCTTTTAAATCTATAATGACATTATAAAGCTGAAGAGTTTGTTTGTTTGTTTGAACGCGCTAATCTCAAGAACTACTAATTCGATTTGAAATTTTATTTCGGTGTTAGATAGCCCATTTATCGAGGAAGGCTACATATCATAGGCCCTCAGGAGCGGAGCCACGCGGGTGAAACCGCGGGGCGCGTGCAGTTAGTACGTAATAAATGTACAATGTTATTTCGTTGCAGATTGGATTACTCACTTACCAATAATTAAAAAAAATGTTAGGTAACATGATGAAGGAATTAAAGGCAATGAAAAATAAAAATACAAAACAAACACGAGTTATTACCAAAAATTATCAAATATCGACATGAAAAAAATCAGGCAAATTACAAAACAATTGATTGTATTTTATTAAACATTCTACACATCTGTTATTTCGCGCCAAATCGGTTTGAATAACATTCAAATTTCAATAACGAGAATGAAATAATTCCAATTTCATAGCTTGGAAATTTGTATTAGAGTTCCCTGACCAAAAACAATGGATTTATTCAACAAAGCGCCACAAAACTTTATCAATTTATCGCTTCAGAGCGGATACTTTGTAGTTTCATTCGCTAACGTTAACCTTTGTATCGTGTAAACGCTAAAAGAGCGCTTTTCAATGAATTTACTATTCGCCAAACATACTTTTGAGTTTGTGCATTTTTTATGTGAAATCGTTTTCGTTAGTAACGAAAATACTCAAGGATAAAATGATCATGATATTATGTATTTTTCTCTAAATTATCTTTATTAAGTAATAATAATTGAGATTGATCAAATCTGTCCGGAGATGCACTCTAGGCTGATGTCTATCATATTATGTAGAGGTGAGAAATGTTTCTAATCAATATTATTATTTATTATCTATTTATTTTGTGCCAAACTCTATCAAAATTGAAAAGGGTAAATTAAAAAAATAGACATTTATAATTTATATACAAAGAACCCTGAAAGGGTTACTTTACTATGCTATGCTTACTTTACTTTTACATGTCATTTGAAAAATATCATATAGAAAATCCAGTTGGCGACCGAGGCAACGTAAGATGACCGAAATTAAATTATGAAAATTCTTTTTCCCGGGTATACCCGTTCCTAGCAGTCAATAATATGAAAGATATAATATGCTCTGTATAGTATTATATTATCTGTGCCCCGTGGTTCTGCTACATTGAACTTAATTTCTTACAACCCAATATTTACGTGAGCCAAATAAGTATAACAAATATTAATAGACCAAAACTATTATGTGGAACTTCATAATAATATGCCTTTTCTGACTTTGTTTACTGAGAGCCGCAATTTCCTTGATATAATAAATGCCTTGAGCACCACAAAATTAGTTCAGTTCACTTCCTATTATTTTCCCTTTATATTGTCTCAAGTACAAAAATTGGTATATGGGGACAAATTAAGAATTACCCAAATACTGCTTTTCTGTTATTTAACTGATAACCTGTAGAATATTAAAGTTAAGCAGCTGAACCACTGCTTAAGGTCAACTAAGGATAATATTTCAAATTTATAAATATCTTATTTACTTTCGATCGATTGAGAAACACTTTAAAGTAACATTATACTTGTAATTAACTTCATCACTTCAGGTAATTACAAAGGATTTAGAAGGGGAAGTTTATTAGTAGTGTTAAGCGATTAGTTACCAACTCCGTGTCTATGTTACAACTTGTTAATCGAGTGAGACGTCATCGATCACTGATTAAATGGGTCTCAGGGGAGATTAAACAGTAACAGTAGTATTGTTATAATATAGTATCGTAATATAACATGATAATTGTCTCATTGCAGTTAAAGGAACGTCATTCCTATGATGTATTTTGTGCCAATAAACAAAAAGGTATATTTATAAATTAAATACCTAAATATAGATGGCACTTATATACCATACTTTGTTTTAGTTATATTTTTTGATGTTTAAAAGTAAAAAAAACACAATTTTTAAAAGTACATAATGTCGTATTATAATATATCGTATAAGTATTTCGGAACCAGCGTCTTTCGTTCAACGATCAGTTTATAAAAATTAATTTGGGAAATATTTGGTCAATAGGTATGGAAGTAAAATTTATACGTTGAAATAACAAAAACTAACAAATGTTTTAATTCTAAATTTCTGATTCTTTCTACACGATTTTTAACTATTCAAAAACCAGAATTCACTCTCAAAAGAGATTTACATTATCTTTTCTGTTACAGACTTATACGTTTAGTTTCCTACATGGCTTGTTTAATTTAGCGTGAAGGTGATAACTTGTGAACTGAAGTGGAGATGACAGGCTTCGAAGATATTCAGAGAACCGTATGATTTGTTTGATTTGGAACAAAATGTTCAGTATATAGAATAGTTCCTTTCCAACTGTGTTTCAAGACTATGATGAATGACATGAAATACTGACATTATCACTGTACAATGTACATTAATATCAATAAAGGCAATTTATATGTGGGATGAAGAGCATGCTTCGGCTTGTATTGAGTCAACTCGCACCGCGCTCGCGGAGGTACCATAACCACATAAAATCAGCTACTGTGTTTCATGGGGGAACCGGACGCCCGTAAGGCCCACCACCTTACCTTACCTTTTCCAGCCCTTTCTAACCTAACCTTTATAAGTTGACAATCATCATTTGCAATTAGTTCATAATGAGCATCTGATAACATTGAAGATTAAAAATATTTAAAATAAGTCCGCCATTTTCATTCACTGCACAATGAGACTTAGCCCAGTGTGAGTCCTTACTAAGTAATCCTTGAATATACTTAAAGAGGATTACACTGGTCTTAACAAAGCATTTGAATACTAGATGTACACAATGTACATGAAACAGAAAAGAACGCATTAGTTTGCTTTAGTCCACTTCAAATAAAAAGGTGGAATTAATTATACTTGCAGTCTGCAGTTATATAAAAAGCTGAAATAAATCGAAAATAAAAATGTTACGATTTATCAATTTAATAATACGTCCACGTATCAAAAGGCTTAAAGATGAGAAGAATAATAATTTATATGTATAAGTACCTAAAAAAAAAAAAAAATTGCTTAATCGAGGGCCATAATTGAGTCTATTAGTCGGTTACATACAAACATGCTTATTACTTACAAACATACAGGTGAAATTAAAAGTGTGATAAAAATAACATTCCAATAATTAACATACAATAAACAATTCTAAATTTCGTTTTACCTATTTAATTTAACTAAACTGAACATATTTCTATATATACAAAAATGTAAGTAAGTGTGATAATCAATACCAGCTTCGTTGGACAATGTCCAAACTCCAAACTTTGCGCTTTTGTTTCTTATTCTGTTGCAAAGAGCTTCTGTGAACATTTCAAACTATACTAGTATAAATTACCACAAATATGTGAAAAGGAAATATTAAATGAAAAATTGACATTAACTTAAAAATGTAGCGAATTTTGTATTTCGTGTTAAAAATCTACCTTATCCATCTATTGTGCAGACTAACAACACAAAAAAGTGTGTGCGTGTAACCTTTACGCGCGATTGAAGTAAAACTTCTTTGGCGTTGACGACATATATCACTGAAATGATTAAATATTAACTTAAATAAATAAATATTATATTATAATTTAATTATATTTATTATTCATGTGCTTTACAAAGATTATTTAAATGTTATATTCACAGGTTATATTAATATTATTCA
The DNA here is from genome assembly GCA_907164685.1 of Colias eurytheme. NCBI lineage: Eukaryota > Metazoa > Arthropoda > Insecta > Lepidoptera > Pieridae > Colias > Colias eurytheme. The sequence goes on along the minus strand of CAJQZN010039315.1, from coordinate 12,154 downwards.
TTCGAAACAGGTAATTGAATGTCATCATAACTTCTTACGTACGAAATTATAGGTTTGTGGTAACTATAATGTGAAACATAAATTTTACTCTCTAAATTTGATACTTTTCTTGAAAATACAGCATCTATCGTTGTACCGAAACGCGTTGTTGAATGAAGTCGAGAAGTATTCATAGATAAATCAAATTTTTCTTCTAAAAAATCAATTAACGGCTGAGATTCCTGAGAGCGAAAATTAACATTAAAATCTCCAGTTAGAATCATCGGTAATTCATGATAATTACTATTTAAAAGTCGAGAACCTTCAATTGTGAAGTGAAGTAATTGCTGATGAATAAATTTTATGATATTTGTCAGGCTAGTATTTGTAGAAATATAAATAACAACGATAATCACAGGTTGGTCATTCGTATTAACACATCGAACCAAGGCGATGTCACCAATTTGTGAAACCTCATCGGAAATTTGTGATAATATAGTTGGTGAAATATTTTTAATTGGTGTTACATTGTTCAGTGTATCTGTAGATGAATGATATACAGCTACTCCACCAGCAGTTGAGTTGGGTCGTTTGTATTGGGTAACGCAATAAAAATTTTCAATAAGAATTTGTTCGTCATTTTTCATCCAAGTTTCGGAAAATAACAGCAATGTGGACCTTTTTAATACTTTATCATTCAGATCAGAAACATGAGCACGTAAACTTTGGTAGTTGAAGGAAAATAGTGTAATGTTACTCTCATTTACAAGGTTATATAATTCTTCCTGTTGTGTTATTAGGCGAGAATTTGAAAGTCTTTCAAATTCACACTGTAAATCAACTATTCCCCCTGGACGCTTTCTTCCATGATAAAATTTGTTGTCATCGGTGTTTGAGACAATGAACAATCCATTTATATCAGTTACTCGTGATAATGCTACATATAACAGCTGCTGACTGTGACTTTTATTGTATTCATAAACGATTTGATCAAAAGTACCACCTTGAGACTTATGTATTGTAAGCGCACAAGCAGATACTAATGGAAAGTGATTTCTCTTTGCAAATATTGTTTTATTTCTATTCATTGGTACAGATGACGATCTTCGTAAAATTGGGACTGCTGTTCTACTAATGTTTAGAGTTTGAATATGATGGGCAGCTTTTTTCCTAATTTTCTCTCCTATCTTACCAGGAAACTCAAGCCATAAGCGTATGATGTTATCACTGTCATCACGTTCAATATACACTAACTTTCCAACACAACCGTTGGCTAAGCCATCAGATACATCAATATTGGTTGTAATAATGTAAAATTTGTCAAGAACTAATATGATTTCATAAGGCGATCCTCCTGTATCAATAACTGACATTTTATGAAATTGTTGGCGTACATATGCTTCTTGTTCAACTGAATGACAACCTATATACATATCTGTTGCTATGGATACTACTTTGTCTTCAGCAATATTTTAAATAGATTGATTATAATCCGCAACATGTTTATTTTTATTTTTAATTTACTTATTTTAAAAGTAATAAATAAACAAGTACCGTATATTTAGAGATTTTCAAAAAATTTTGCAATTTAAAATACTTAATGTTTTTAAAACTGTTGAATTTTTCATTCACTTTGCTATTCACAATTGATCCGTTTGAAAATTTGAAAATAAATAATCCTAATTGATTATGATATTTGCCACTAGCTGGCTGTCAAGAAGCGTGTAGTATATGACATATACTTACAACCAATCAGAATTATTATTTTTAAATGGCGGAAACTACACAGCGTTACTTCCGTCAGAAAAAAAATCTGAGTTACTCCCTAGTCGCGCCTAAAGAAGTTTTACTTCAATAACGTTTGGTATTAAGGATTATAATAGCATTCATCATTTACTAAATTTCACAACGCAACACAACAATAAAGTCAATATCCATAGAAAGTGCAAAATACTTCAGGCAACATGAAGTCAGAACACATTTACATATTCCAACATGTCCATACATCGATACGCAAAAGGTAAAATTCACAAGGAAATAAGGAAATTGCGTTAAAACAAGAATTTCTGACGCAAAACAAGCTAAGCGCTCGAGTTTTGCTTTGTGAATATTGGAGTGGGATGTCCTGTGATAGATTGAAGAGGGTTTCACGAAGGTATGCTGTACTAGAAAATTGATTATGGACTCTTCTGTGGCTGTGATTCATGCTTTAGAGGCTGTGTAGTGACGTTGTGACTGTATCGGCTTTTATTATCGTTTGCACATAGCAATACATTCGTCGATCTTTGTTCTGAAAAATAGTTATAAATGAATAAGAGAATCAGAAGATTTCTCTTCGCCGCAATAAAACTAAAAATATTGAAGGGAACTAAACAAATCTGCATATTTTATTCACCATTATGTAACTACGTATGATTTTTATGTATTCTAATATTACCTAATGGCATTTGAAATTGTACAAAATTCTCACAAGCAACTAATGAAGCATATAAAGCAAAACACATTCAGCATGATAAGCATCGCTCAACACACGCTTTCCAGTTATTTTCCTCTAAATTTTCTGCACTTTCAATGTAATTTTAACCTTTGCCTCTAAAGAGGTAGATTTGAAAGCCTATTCAAGCGGCCTCCTGTGTACAAAAAACTGAAACCCATTCACCACCGCTCTTTTAGCCCTCGATTTATCTCGACGTGAATGGCGGCTTTAAACGCCAATACTTTTTAAATCAACGCTAAAAGATTTTTAATCTGTGCATTCCAACTTTTGTAATTCGGTCGTTGCCCGAATGAACCGATCGAATTCGAAGCATTGGTTTATTGTTTGTTTCGTAAATATTTGCAATAGCAATGGGCAATTCAGTTAAGTTCAGTTATTTCGTAGGATAAAATGTTTAAATTAGAAAAAATTATTGAATATTACCTACGAATTGTTATTTTTAGTAGAGATAACTCGATTTTTAACTAGTCCATTTGACATTAGAAAAACAAATTCATAGATACGTTCACACATAATTTCCATTCATTTGAAATTATTTATTTCTTAAAACTCGCATTCGCATTGCGAAAAAAAAGTAAATTACGAAAATACTGTCTCTACCATTTCTTATTTTTATTTGCTCACGAAACAAAGGACACAAAGACAGAAAATTCTTTTATTGCTTTAGACTTAAGTAGATATTGGGTTAACAAGACTGTAGGAAGCACGTGGACCACGAACAATATGTTGAGAACAAATAAAATTTCAACAAATTGCAAACGTTTGCTCAGGTTGCTCATTCTGTTGTGTGTATTTGTTGGCTCTGAAATAAAGTTTTAGGAAACATTAGTTACATGATAAAATGTAATTACCTTCATCCTACACTTATTCCATCTCCGTTATACTACTATTTTATCGATTGAGTTTCTTGCCGCTTCTTCTCCGTAGAATTTGCTTTACGAATCGGTGGTAATTGGTAAAACTATGTTATGACAATTCAAAAATGCTTCTAGAAGATGTCTAATTGAACGAATAAATGTTTGAGTTTGATATTATGATAGTAAAAAAATCTCAGTCTAGTTAAGAAATACAATCTGTGCTTTCAAAAACTCAAACTCAAACATTTATTTATTCAATTAGGCTTCTTTGAGACGCACTTTTGAAACGTCATTACATATTTTTAACATTTACCTTTATTATAAAAAACTAATATTCTTGATTAATTGAGAACGACAATTAATACCAAATAAAATATGACACTTCGAAAGCGCTTCAAAATAAATCCAGTGGAAAAGCTGCTTGAGTTTGAAATATAAACAAAATGCAAAACACGAGTTATCTCAAGATTCACGCCGGATCAAACGACGCTCAGTTTTGGCGACCAGCCATAATGTAAATCATAATATGCGATTATTCAACGCATATTTCCCAAGAAAATCATATAAATTACTCGACGATTTACACCATGTCCTTACAAGAGTCTATAAAGAAGTCAATGTCGAGGCAGTGTTTTGCTTTTGCATTTCTGCTTGAGGGAACTTTGTTATTTATGGTGTTCTGTATAATCTATAATAAGCTATCCTTTTTCCTTTTGAATAGAGACTTTATATTTGGACTTGGACATGGTAATATTTCGTTTGCATTAAACGATCCAAAGCAAAACTACATAAGACCTATACAGGGATGCTGGTTTAGATAATGTATTATAAAAAGACATAGGTATGTCAAATACACAAAGTAAGAACTACACAGGTGTGTTAGTATTTATTTTTTGCCAAATTACAAAATTTATAGGTATGTTATGATATCCATAATATGCCAAAAGTAAATAAAAATACAATGACATGATTTATCACCATTGTTTCACTATATAATTTCGTCGTGTTTTATCCTCAAAAGGGTAAAAATACATTAATATTTTATACGGACATGTGAAACGATGCAATCGCACTCCAACTAAGCTTCTTAAGTAAGGAGGAAAAACCATAATGTAGGATTATACGACGGAACGTTCATCCACAATATATAACAACAACAGAAATAACACCACATAAACATTAAACATGGAGTATCATATGAGAAAATTAAAAAAAAAAAGAAAAATTCGATCACTCGAGATTCCTGCGTCTTTGTCTTGCCGGTGCGATGCCTAGCCCAGTCCGCCCGCGCCTGAGCAATCGAATTTCTTCTACTCTTTCTGTTTTATACGTCTAAAAGACTTCCCAAATGGGGAATGTTTTCTATTCTTTAAAAATTTATCATTTATAAAGCATTTGAAACATAAAGTATATTTAAAAATCCCATACATATAAGACTCGCATGTAACGCACTCAAAAGTGTCGGAGTCCTCGTCTGTATTAATTTACTTACAAGTATGTCATCCCTTCTCATTAGCGTGTCTCATTAGTGCTCCGCTAAATTATGTCAAGAGTTTTATAAAATGCCGTTAGATATGATGAAATTTTAATAAATTTTAATTTTAATTAACACCACGTTGAGTTAAAATAAACATCTGTATCGGAATTTTGGACGAAAACATCGAGTAGCGAATCTTTCTGGGTTAGTTATGAGATTGAAATTTTTTATTTATAATTTAGATAGCTGTTATTTAATGTATTTATTTTACACTTTGCTGTACAGTAAACGTAATACAAAGATATGAAACAATAACATACCAAAATGATAAAGTACAATGGACAGCCTTATCTATCAATTTGAAGTGAGCTCTATTTATTTAATACTTTTAATTATATGAAATAAAAAGCTAAAAAGTATATTATTGTGTTGCAAATGCTAACAGGAAGATAAACAAAAAGAATACTAACAATTTTTGATAATAGGTACATATTAATATTTTAAGTGTTAACAGAACATGTTGGGTAAAATAATGCTATGAAATATTGTGTGCCTCATGCACTAAAACTTGATTCATTTACGTCAAAATTAATTAAGCTTTAATCTATTTACACAGGCATGTAATATGGTTACAGTTTATCCCGTAAATCAGGTTAACTGTATTTTGCATTTTCGCGTTTCAGCTTAGAACGAACTTGACTATGTAATAGCATCTAATAGTATGTTTATGGCATATAATAAAAATTATTTTGTTTATATTGAGACAACTCATAATTTTATAAGGTGCAAAGACTCAATGAATACATTATTGTTACTGCAATAATTCATTTTGTTTAAAAAAATGAAAAGCATACATATCAGTAGCGTTTTTCATAAGTTAAAATAAAATAAAATTGCCTTTGCATAAAACTGTAAAATAATATTAACTCTGGCATAACTGGTCGGAATTTTGATAAAATTCAAAAATAGTTAGGTATAAGAAACCAAGAAAATCTATAGTAGATATAATTAATTATAACTGTCTGAAACAGCCGAAAAGTCCAAACTTATTTAAAAATCAAGAATGAATCATTATCATCATTTGCAACTTTTTATTCAGTTTGTATCCCGGATTTTTCATTTTGGACACTGTAAATGCAAAGAGGCATCGCAATTTGAGTCGGCTTTCAACCATTATCAGCGACGCGTCGCTCCATTCGCTTTCATTTATTAAAATCCAGCGACGAAGAAATTTTACACCGTAAATGCTGTCTACTGGTATTTAAACGATTTTTTTCTTGTGTTGATTATATTTTTTAATTTTAATGGTTTTAAAACGGAATGATTTGGAATTTCTCTTCTCAAACAAATGAAATCATCACACATAATATTAAACCATCTTTTCCTCTATTTGATTTAAAACCCTTAAGAATGTCTCGTTTACGTACAACAGTATAGAGACTTGTAAAAATTTATTCAGACATACTTTGATTCCTATTCGTGGGATTTTTTAAGTTTGTAGCAGTTTTACATACAAATAAATATAAATCTTTGTATGTCTGTTATTTAATTAAATAAGGAGTAGATAAAAGTATTATTAGCACGGGCGACGCATGTAAGAACTAATATTCGATAAAGATATTTTATGACCCGGTTATAAAAATGGCAGTGAAAAAGCAATTTCTCTTAATCGAGTGCAGATGATGAAAGTCCCTGAGTCAATAAATTATTCAATATGATTTAATCAAAACTATTACTTGAATATCAATTCAATCTTTTTAATTGAATGCGGGATTATAAATTCATATAATGATGTAGAGATTGTACATGATTGAGGCATCTTAAAAGTTACAGTTAAGAAGTTCGTAGCTGTAATACCTTTATTCACAGTTACATTAAAATCTTTAGTATATAATTCAAAACATTATTAAAAAATTATATAATATATATATATATTAGTTTAGTTACCTATCGGAGTCTAGTTGGGCTAGCTACCAGGCTAAAACCATACCTTCATAGAAGATAGTCCTTTTCTTAACCCTCCCATATGCCTTCCCTTATTCCTGTCGACAATTCTTTCCCTTACCTATATACTTTAAAGGTATACAGTCCAGCATCTATGTCTGTAAGTGTTCGAGTGCAGCGATGATCGTTTACCATCATGTAACACACAAGCTTAGTGGCCCACTATTTAATAAAATCACACAAAAAAGATAGAGCAAAAAAATTATCTAACATAAAGAAAGTTATTTATACCAACTGTGATTTATTTATATCCTCCAGTATAACGCAATTGCCAAGATGTTTTCTGTCCTGTTCAAACAGACGATATAACAGCGAAGTAAAGCTCTAAAAATGAAAAGAGTGAATTTGTCAAACCAATATTATTCGTATACTTAAAAGCGAACCTTTTGCGGTCTAAAAGAACTGTTTGTGTGTTCCGCTCGATGCCCACGTGTGACGCTCTCGTGAATTTTTATTCTGAATTCGGACTGAAATAAATTTGGTACAATTTCCACTTTAGTTCGTGAATTCGAGGCCTCCGGATAATACGTAGAGCTTTCGTTTCTTTGTGTGTTTTGCAAATATGTTCTATTTTAAAAGCCTTTTACTGTTGAAGATTTGTATGTGTAAGTAAAAACGAAGAAATAGATTTTGATAATATCGTCATTGTCGGATGAGTTTCTAGCTAGCAAAAAACTTAATCGTAATTGTTCCAATCAAATGAGTCAGTATGAGACCGTTTTTTGCAATAACATAAACTGGATAGAATTATCAGATAAATTCTAAACAAAAACTATTAAAACGTTCTTCATATAATAATTTGAGACCACAATTTGCATATACAAATTACCTGACTCACGTGTTAATTTAACTCCAGGAATATATTGGTTACCTTGTCAGTAATTTGTTACGCGTGGTTTGATTTATGGCTGTACCCGGATTCAAAATACTTGAACAAGAATATTTATAACGAAAGTATCGCTGAAGACAGCACCTTGTGTGGGATATGACGTTATAAGAGTTCCGTATAAAATAATAGAAAACTTTTACTCAGTTTCAAGGGAAAGAACAAAATTCTATCTCAGTTATAAATAAAAACGTTAGTGATAAATAAAAACTCTTACCTCAGGTAATTGAAGAGCATACAGGTAAATTAGCTTGGAGAAATTTTTGCGTTTGTAGTAGTGTATGGTCAGCAAATAAAATAAAACAACATTTTATTTTTAGTTTTTATTTTATACAGGGTTACTTGTAAAACACCAGCAACCTCGCAGGACAAGATAGCTAACATCATAAGTAACAACATTTGTTCTACGACTTTTGGCATAACGCAATAAATTATTTTTAAATGATTTTTTAAACTTTTATTGTACTCTCCTTACATTATTTTGTAAGTCTATGTTCTATTAATTATCGGATGGACGACGCGACGCCCCCTTCCCCCTCTCGTTCGCTTTTTGTTTACGTAATTTTTGGGAGGCGTAGAGTTTATAATATTCAGACGGAAAATTAAATGAATATTTATTTTTGTATGAAAATAAAATCTAACAAATTATCAAAAGTCGAAATGTTGTTACTTATGATGTTAGCTATCTTGTCCTGCGAGGTTGCCGGTGTTTTACAAGTAACCCTGTATATATAAGGGATTTTAAATTAAACTATATGTGTTTCTCCTCTGAAAAAGATGAGACTTTATTTTAATATTTGCACATTTAACATACATATAACTTTTACATTAACAATGTTACTAAAATGAAAAATTTACTAACCTGAAAAAGAAACGACATTTAAAGTTTAATTCTTTAGTTTGAGAAGTCAAAGGCTTGCCTTGACCATGTTTTAACACTGGAGCCATATTGAATTAACAATATAAAGTTACAACACTTACACACAAATTAAACACTAGTTATGGCCCTGCCTTCATACAAAACTGCTGAATACGCCGTTCGCACGGGAATAGAATGTGGATGCGATTTCCCTTAGTTAGCATCCAAGCTTACGTCTTTATAATTATTAAACTGAATAAATTCATTCTTTAACTCCGGTCTGCATCGTGCAGACATGGGTGTAAAAGTCTCATTTTAGCTATTAAATGTAGTTTTTAAGTACATCTGAGTTTTCATTTGGGGCCTCCGGCTGCGGGACATGTAATTCACTTCAACAAATATTATAACAATAATAACAAATAATAACAACAATCAACAAATACAAAATTTATCAATTAAACTACGTACATAATAATTATAATTTTTGAATGAAATGTGCTTTATGTTCTAACGCTACCAAACGACTGCACGTGGCACCTGCGGACAGCGTAAACTGGTTTATTCTGGTTTTGTGCGTGTTTCCACTTTCCACTATCAAGTGACGATTTATTTATTTGTTTTGTTTCGTAATTATTATGGTCAAATATTAATTATGAAACAAATTATTATGGACACGATATTTTATTGTTTCACGGTAGTCGCCTAGTCGTTTGCTCAAGAACGTAAATATGGAATGATATATTTTTTTTTATAAAGTCAAAACCATTTTCTTTCAAATAAAAACTTGTTTTTATTGAAAACAAAAGTGTTGCTAGGAATAAGTATAAAATTAAATAGTAATGTTAGGATATCGAAACATTTTTGTATAGGCCAGAACGATATAGTGGAAACGCGCTCTAAGATCTGAGTAATATACACACCACTACATATGCAAAAATTTCTCCAAGCTAATTTACCTGTACTTCTTCTTCTTTCTTTCGTCAGTTAAACCGTCTGTAACGTCTTACAATAATTGTCCGTCAGTAATTTGTACACGTAAACCTCAACACAAGTAACAGATGTGAGTCACAGTTTTTACTTCCCTAATGTTGTATAAAAGGCATCGTAAACTCGTAAGCTTCTCTTCTTACTTGCTAATGTTGATAGACAGACTGGCGACTAGTTTATTGTCGACAGGAAATAAAATATACCCAATTCTTAGCATTCTAACAGACGAACGGCAAGTTGCGAACGCTTCGACGACTGCCGTCGACATGTGGCGACGGCTGAAGTAGCCTCTGCCGTTCACAACTTGCCGTTCGTGTGTTAGAACTCTTATATTTAATTGAGAATCCAATACTTTTATTTGGGCAAATAATTATAGCTTTTTATTTGAGGTGACTAAGAACTGTGTCATGGAGTTCAAAATTATGAACAACCTGCCCCGGCTTTGCCCGTGAAAAATCTGTGAAGAAATATTGTATGTTACGCCTGAATAATTTATTTTGAATTCTTTTCAATTCTAATCGGTTTTGTATTTTTAGAACCAACCAACCATACGTGTGTATTTATTTATTAATAATTTCAATAATCATGAAAAAAACATATTTATTATTACCATGTAGTTTTTCAAATATGTTAGTTTATAGTTACACTAAAATAGCTCTTGTAAATCCTAGAATTTCCGTATTCGCGGAAATAAAGCTTTGGTTAAACGGAGTGTGTGCAGATTTAATAACAAACAATTTGAAACATGAATATATTTTGATTCAACCATGCGTAACGTATTTTACAAGTAGTAATAAAATAGTTTAACAAAAATATAGTTATTTCGTTTATCCGCATGTATCTTCCTAGTTCTGTACAAAATGAACACTAAAATCTTCTCTTAGTAAACTGTTTTACAAATATAATTAACTAGCTTTCCGCCCGCGGCTTCGCCCGCGTGTTTAAAGAAAAACCCACATAGTTCCCGTTCCCGTGGGTTTTCCGGGATAAAACCTATCCTATATGTTAAACCAAGTTACCCTCTTTATATGTGCTTAATTTTATTGTAATCGGTTCAGTAGTATTTGCATGAAAGAGTAACAAACACACACACATCCACACAAACTTTCGCATTTATAATATTAGTAGAAAGTAGGAGAATAATTATTATAGAAGTCATTTATTCTATATTACACTACTACTACACGTCATACGACAATATGAGGCTGATTTATGTTTTATATGTCGAAGCATTCACTCAGATTTCTAAAGGAGACTATTTTTTGTGGGCCCACCAAGACTCGGTAACGTATAGTCATAAAAAAAACGTGTAAAAATACAAAATTATATTATGAATTTTGTAACTTCATTGTTTTACAAACGAAACCGGAATCATGAAATCGAATTAAAAAGCCTTATTTTGATATCATCCCTGCTGTATAGTGCGTTTCACGAGAGAGTTTCCCTGCCGTTATGTTGGCATACCTGACTGTCAAAAACGTCAAAGAGCTTAGAAGCATTACAAAGCCATTTCTCTTTCACCACTTCTAACCGTATGCGGCATGATGCCAATCTCTAAAACATTTATAAATTTCGGAAAACCTCGACAACTCTGTAACGCTTCTTAGCTCTTTGAAGTTTTTGACAGTCAGGTATGCCAACATAACGGCAGGGGAACTCTCTCGTGAAACGCACTATAGTGTGCTGTCTACAAACCAAGAACAATGGCCAACATTAAAAAACTGGAACGAAACGTTTTTATCGATAGAATGAAAATAAAACCAAAAAGCGAAAAAAATTGACTTCAATAAACCACTTTAGAAACTGTTTTTATTCTTATTTATATGGAAGAATAAGATTGATAGCGATTTTAAATCCTGTCATTTATCAAATAAAACAATTTGTTTATACTCAGCTAAAAAAATCCGTGTAACGAAACGTTTTATTATCTATTGGCTGCTTTGACGGAATATTATGTCAGATTCCTCCTGTCGTAGCCCCCTGCGTCAATGTTTGCAATGAATGTAAACAATGTTTTTTTTACCTATTTAAAAATGATGTTGCTACAACTTAAGAGCGTTTAATATTACAATTGAACATGAATAATAAAATGGCTGTGCAAATGCATACCTATCCTAATATTATGTACCTATTTATTATAATATTAGTCATAAAATATCACGTACCTAAATACCTACATACCTACTTAACTAATAATTTCTTATTGAATCAGTTTTCCCAGTCGCTAAAATCGCATCAAGGTCCAGAAACTTGAGGTACACCCACTTATATCTATTTTCTATACTATTTATAACCAAATCGGGTCTCTGTTTGTGGTACCTTCGTTGAGTCTGATTTCCGAGCTTTAAATCGTGACAATGTATATGATGTTTTCTAATATTTATTTATTCATTTATTTAAATATATTGTACCCAATGATTCGGATGGGTCACACAAGACAAATCGCTCATTATCAGTTAGTTTTTATGTAGTAATGAGGTGAATGTTTGCACACGTATTTCTAAAGATTCCGGTTAAAACATGTAAAAGTAATGTCACCACTGTAATCTGGGGACTTCAAAGAACAAATTAACACACATTTCATTAATATACGCTAAGAAATTGAGGT
>CAJQZN010039311.1:0-18253 GCA_907164685.1 Colias eurytheme | reverse complement strand
ATGCACGATTGGGGAAAAAGGCTAAAATATGCACTAACGCCGTAATTGGAGAGTTTTATGCATTTGCATATGCAAATATGCAAATGCATATAATCCGATGTCTAGTTATAAACGAAATAAGAATTGAGACTTACTTTTCGAGCTCGAACGCGATCAAAGAGCGCACGCGATATTCAACTTTATTACGGCTGTGTTAGCGTCTAGTACCGTAACCGGTCTCTCAGTGCCAGAAATGAGAAAGGGAGCCTCCTCTTAATTGCTTTCTTGTAAGACTTATAACCATCTTATGTATTGTGTCTATGAATATGAAGAATATGAAGATATGTGATAAGTACCTATATGAGAAGCAATATACGATTTTTTATTTATTTATTATCAAATTAACAAAGCATGCTTCTAATTTCTATGTGTGCTTTGTTTAATGCTAATGTTTACAAACTAGTTAACTAGATGATCCATCATCCAAGGTAGATTCGATGTGCATTATAGAACGTGCCACGAAAGAAGTCCCGCCAAGTACTAAACTAACCTTGGAGTTTGGAGTGCCACGTTATGGGCACTCAAGGCACTCAAGTAACCAATTATATTGAAAGTGCTACCTTTTTATAAATTTCTGATTAATATATAGAAACGTTATAAATATAAAAATGCCTTCATAAAAAGTACGGAAAGCTACGTTTCCGCAGGAGATGTTCTCCCCATTTAAGTTTATCCAAGAATTATGATACCCATTATTATATTTCAGAATGAAACCTTATAATATTTAATTATTATGGGTAAATTTATCGTTATTAAATTAGATGTTAACGATACGTCATGAATCATGATCAAACCTTAGATTAAACATATTTAAATTAGAAAGTCTAAAAGTTCTAAAAACTGTTTCAAGTTAACTACGTTTTATTATTATAAAATTAATAATATTAATATAATTAAACGTTATTTTTTTTGTCAAACGTAAAATATTATATATTTTTCCGTTTTCGATTTTCTATAAAACCGATTCGATAACAACACTATTGACAAGCATTCCTTCCACGTCAATCGAGTTGGAGAGAAAATTGGCATTCGTGAACATCGAGCTTTTGCGGTGGCGGTCGCATAGATATAATACGTGAAGTGAATGTCTCATAGCTAGCATCAATTTAGTATATTTCTTTAACCTTAGTTATTTTTAGAAATAAATCAAAATGAAACTCATCTACCTAATGTTATTAGTTTTACCCGCGGCTCTGCTGTGCTTCCAAAACGGTAAGTTCAAAGAATTATGTATTTATTTTAGAAAGTAGTGTAGGTACGTGGCATAGGGTTATTATTTTGAAAGAAACTCACTATAATTTAGTGTAAAATATAAAACGTCCATTGCTTCACTAAGATATTTATCTCCATATTGCTAGTTACCGCATAAATAATTTTGCTATCATACCTACAGTTATGAAATTAAACTTGTTCGAATCAAGACGTAATTAGTTCAACATACGACTTGTAAATACATGAAATATAGGCAATTTCTTTTGTTATATAAGTAAATTAGGCAAGACCCCTTATGAATATAGTGAAAACTTTCTCACATCAATAACTAACTGTATTTGTTGTCACAATCATACACTAATAAACCCTTTAATGAAGTTGCTCACAGATGTGCACAATATATACTCATATCTAGCTTCTCATAATATATACTCAACATGTTACCTTTTTGTAAAATTTCAGCTAATATCCTAGCAAGAGCAGAGGAAGACGAACTCGATGATGTAGTGGACATTGAAGGTGAAGACAACCAGGTTGTCGGTGATGATGTTATTGGTGATGAAGACGACTCTGTTGTAAAGTCATCACAAGATGTAGACACGACCATATTGTTCACCAAACCCATCACTAACTATGGTGATGTGTCATTTGGTGAGTTTATTTTTTATAACATATAAATATAATAAAAAGCAAAGAAATTGCAAAAGTATTTTATTATGTTACACGTGTTAATAAAAATTTCGAAAGGTGATATTAACTGACCTAGAAACAAAGGAATACTTTCATTTAAAGTTAAATTTTTACTCTTAAAAGTATGTGCAATTATCAATTACTTATTCTGTTTATTAAAATCATTCAATTGAAGCGTACTCTATAATATTGTTGGCCACCCTTTTGATATTTCTATTATAAGTATCTCAACCATGTAGCAAATTATATTTCTATGTATGTACAATAAAGAGCGTTTATTAAATCATATTATAAAACATCCACCAGTTTCTTACTCTAATTTACAACATGCAGCATTCATTCATGCATTATTATAAATATTACTAACTTACCGCCCGCGGCTTCGCCCGCTTCGTCTAAAACCTAATAAATTATATCCTAAAACCTTCCTCTTGAAACACTCTATCTATTACAAAAAAAAGCATCAAAATCTGTTGCATAGTTTTAAAGATTTGAGCATACATAGGGACATAGGGACAGAAAAGGCAACTTTGTTTTATACTATGTAGTGATGACGCAAAGTCCACCTCTATCAAACTTATTTATTTTCTAGATTTACAAGCGGGAAATCCAGTGGAATTCCTAGTTGGTTTCATCAACAAGGGTTCTGAAGACTACTTGGTTGAGACGATGGAAGCTTCCTTTAGATATCCTCTGGATTACACTTATTATATCCAGAACTTTACCGCTCTGCCTTACAACCGCGAGGTCAAACCGAAACAAGAAGCCACCTTTGCGTATTCGTTCATTCCTAATGAAGCGTTCGCTGGCAGACCTTTCGGATTAAACATTCAGATTAACTACAAAGACGCTAGCGGTAACTCATACCAGGTAATTCAATTGTCCATAATATTAGAACGTAGATTATTGTGATATCTAATTAGAAAACTTTTCTTAGAATTCAGATATTCATTACAAATTGTCATTATTAATGATGGTCATTTCAGTTGTTACTAATGATTATTAAATTTTTAATTATCTACTTACATACAAATACTCGTTAAAAAACTAAAAGAAAAATATAGTACGTTATTAGACTGTATAAATTTATTGATACCAAAAATATAAACACAGATCATACTACATAAAAACATTTAATTACCTTACATTTACTAATATAAACAATAGAAAAAATTCGATCACGAGGCGGGACTCGAACCCGCATCCTTTCGCGCCATTCCGGGGCGGATGCCTGACCAACTCAGCCACTTGTGACCCGCCAGAGTAATCAAATTTATTCTATTCTTTATAAATTTATATTTATAAAGCATTTGAATGCCATAAAACCAAAAATATAAATTTAATATAAACAATATATAATGTACCAATTCTTATTACAGGAAGCAGTCTACAACCAAACGGTAAACATAGTCGAGATATCCGAAGGTCTAGACGGAGAGACATTCTTCCTATACGTATTCTTGGGTGCGGCTTGTGTTCTGATCCTAGTATTGGGCCAGCAAGCTTTATCATCACTCGCTCGACGTCGCTCACCAAGATCGGCTCCTAAACCCTTGGAAACTGGAACAGCTAACGATGTAGATTATGACTGGCTGCCGAAGGAAGTCGTTAACCAGCTGAGTAAGTATTTATTGGTGATTTATTAAAAATTAAGCATAAATATGTGTCAATGATAAACATAGACACCCTTTAATTAAATCTAAATTACTCCATATATTGTGTGTGCTGGACGTGATATCTATAATTTAATGGTTTTGAAAAGTGAAAAACACAACATAAAAAATAAATAATAAAGAAAAAGAAAAATAACAATGCAACTTACGAATATCATGTAATTGCCAGAATCTAATGTTGATAAGACTTCTGTGACATGATGGAAAAATTTTTTGTCCAAAAGATAAATATACCTAAAAATGTAATAAAATATAATTCTTTTTTACAGAAAAATCACCCAAGACGCCGAAACAGTCGCCACGCATGAGGAAGGCCAAGAGATCGGCGGGAGATGACTAATTTTAGTTTTTTAAATTAATTTTTAGTTAACATCAAATCAGCCAGGAGTTTACAGTGATCAGTCAATTAAAATAAGAATAAGATTTCAATAATTGTATACTGCAAAAATAATGTTAATTAGTTTAGGAAGCAGTTGATATAGCTTTCTTTTTCACTTTTTATACTTACACCTAATAAAAATTAACTAAGATGTACAATAAATTGTCTTAATTCTTATTTTATTTGATGTAAAGTGATGAGACTGTGTGTTTAGTTTAAGTGTGAGAGTAAATTATGAAACAAAATGAGTGGACATCTTTGCAATAATGTTGCGTTACGAGAAGACATTATTTAAATATTAAAAATGTTACATTTTTACTTCTGGTTTTATTTTATCCGCCGTTTTTTCAATGGATGTTTTTACACTTACACATGCAACCCAAGTCCGGTTAAGCTATAGAAGCCCTCCTGGGCTAACAGCGACAAAACCCAAAAAAATTAAAAAAAAAAAAACGTGCAACAGTGTAAAAATTGAGTAAATTTTTGAAAAGTGATAATATTGTAATAAGAATTTGCCATTTTAAGCTATTGCATAGCTTCTATCACGGGCCTTGAGCGCGGGGACCGAATCCAGAAATTCCGTAACGAAAAATCCTCACGCTCCCCACATCGACGGGCACGGAGGTGTGGCTTGAAGGCATAGCAGTGGCATAGCATCAAGCATGCAATAGCTTTACCGCGGCAGTCCCCGAGTGCCACACATCTTTTTCTACTTGTTTTTGTACGTCCTAAATTTTCAATGTTCAAATGAAATGAATGAGCTTCGAAACTTCTGGACCAAAGAGTAGTATTATACTCTAAAGTCTCAGTAGTATATTTTTAATACTGTACCTGTACTAGATCGATTAGAATCTTTCCCAGGTCATTCTGAGGGGCGAGTGTTCGTATAATTATTATATCAAAAAATTAAAAAATATTAATCAGATAGAATATCGAATTAGATTAATTTTATTCTATTTAATTATTGAATAAAATTATTATTTTTTTGCATCTGTTACTATGAGCCACCTATGAGCTTATTTAAATAATATTAAATTTTATTTGTAATAACTAAAAACCGATAACATAATACCGGTTTTATGTAATGGTAACACTATTTTCGGATCCTTCAAAATTGAATCTGTGACAGATTTCTTTTTCGTACACGCCGTTTGCGTTGCACGTGTATTTAGTGAGTTTCGCTCGATATCTGCTCAAAATGGACAAACCTAACGTTCTTGCTCGCGTCGTCAAGGTTCTGGGCCGTACTGGCTCCCAGGGACAATGTACCCAGGTTAAGGTCGAGTTCATCGGAGAGACCAGCCGTCAAATTATCAGGAACGTAAAGGGACCCGTGCGTGATGGTGACATCCTAACCCTTCTCGAGTCTGAGCGTGAAGCTAGAAGACTAAGATAAGCAGGTAAATTGATTACCAACACTGTATGAAAGAATATTCGGGTTGGCTTTAGTTAACTGCCGCACGAATTTGTTGGAAATATTTATATTTTTAGTTAGCTAGGTAATGTAAGATTGTAATTCCAAAATATTATCGTTAGGAAACTTGTAGTTTTTTAGTTATTAATTTTTAAAGTTAATAATTTTTTGTGCGAAAAAAGTGCATTTATCCGTTTTGTTGTGCAAAAAAGCGGACCAAGACGTTCCATTTCACTGTAGTGTGACTTTACGCTGCGGCCGGCGAGTGCCAAAAGCGATTTTAGGGCGATTCCTACTCAAACAAAAAAAAATCTACGTAGGTAGGTTAAAAAACTATTAAACTTTTATTTTTAATATCCAAATAGGTAGCGAGGAGCGAAGCGACGAGCGTGTTAGGTTTACTCTTGAACTGCCGCACGAGCCGAGCGAGCGAAGCGAGCGTGCCGCGGCAGCGGCCGGCGAGTGCCAGAAGCGACTTTAGGGCGATTCCCACTCAAATAAAAAAAACTACGTAGGTTTTCACAACTTGTTTGTATTTTATTTATGTATCGTAAAATTTTTGTTACACCAATTCCATACATTTTGAGGTTAGAATAGGAAAATTGATTTTTCTCCAAAACTATTGGTTTCCTAACTTTCTCCTTTTGGTGGGAGGGTCCCCCCCTCCTCCCCCCCATCCCCCACCCACAAAAAACCTATAATTCGTGCGGCAGTTCTCTAAAGAAACCCCGAATATTCAATCTTGATAACCTATTTATTACAGCATGACAATCTTTTTTGTAATGTTTTTCAACCAATGTTTCTTTGTTTCAGGTTGCTAGAACCTCCTAGGTTAAGGCTTTCTATGTATCAACTATGTTATCAAAATTGTAAGTGAACATCAAAACCGTCAAAGATGACCATCTTAAATTCAGCTCGTTTAATAAACAGTTAACACCATTTCTTGTTTTATTTTAATTTATTCCAATTTTTCATACTTCCAGGCTCCAAACAATGTTATATTTATGTGTATACCAGTGATTACAGTATATTTCTAATAAGTTACAAGCGCTTGTGAAATGAATATTATTAGCGCAGTTTGTATTTACCAGATACTGCTGTGTTGAATTGCATTAATGGGAAGATAGATATTACAGTTAATAAAAGAAATTGTAATTGGTGTTCTGCACAGGACACATACTAAACTTATATGTATTCAGTTTTAAAGTATAAGAATTAAGATTTCTAAGTTACTGAACTATTTCAGCATACATACAGAGAAAAAGTTACAAGTGGTCAGTTTTGCAGCAGCAAACTTTTTTAAAAATAATAGTACCTAACTACAATTCCTAAATGGACTGCTATGCATTGATCCAGTTTTTTAGCTGATGTGTACAAATTTGTTAAATATTTATGACTTAAACAATATTTAAATTTCACAGTTTCTTGTAAGTATATCGTATAAAACTATAACATTATCTTTTTTTTTAAAGGAAACATAGCACAGTCAATAACAAAAATGTAAAATACCTATATTTTGATACATCATTGAGCTAAATATTTGTACTTACATTATAATAAGTTCCATAGTAATTTGTCTAAATCAAAATGTAACTACCTACAATAAAAATTAACCATGTGAATTTTGGATGTAAAGATGAAGAAAATAAGGATGTCTCTGCTGGGATATATTAACTGTAATACCTCTTAACAGTTCTCAGTGCTTTTTTATAAGCAACAAATATAAATAAAAATTTAAAGTTCTTAGTTGGAAATAAAAATGTTCTCCCCATCAGCATTAGTAATGTCCATATAAAATGATGCATATTTAATAAACATGTTATATACTTTTAAAAAATATGATACCTAATTAAACTATTTTGATATATATGTTATCTTTTTTATAGTCCTAATAACATCAAAATATTTTCTAGAAGTAGAACAAACTAAATATTTGATAGAATAGCAGTGAGTGTTTACACCAAAATGTTAATAGGCATTTTATCTGATATTAGGCATCAGTTAATGGACTTTTAATTATCTTTGAATCATGAAATAGACAAAAATATATCAATAATCACAAAATCTTAAATAAAAATACCTCATGTGTACAAATTCAACTAAAACTAATTACCAAGGCTTAAGGATTGAGAAAAAGGCATTGTATAGCTTTCAATAAGAAATTTATTTATGCTACTTACATTGAATTATTTATTAAATATAAATGAAATTGATTTACATTGTTAAAAATTGAATTTTAAAATGCAACATTATTGAATTTTCTATGAATGATACATTAAAAGTGTCAATGTTTATAACATTTCTATAAGGAAATGAGTTCTAGACATTTGATTAATTTACAATTGATATTTCACTATAAAATGCTAACAATAACTGTACAATAATAATCACAATGTTTAATAATCAACACAACAATGTTAAATAAGTACAAATCGGCACATATCCCCAGGGGATTCCAACAATAATTATACAAAACATTATGTAAACAAAACACGTTTTATTTACATAATTATACAGTAACTAGGTAATATTATTGGATAAATATGACGTCAGCAGGATTTGGCCGCGTGTCTTGCCCGAAAGCGTCAGGAACACTTGAATTTGAGCACTTCGCTGATAGGATTCTTCGGAATTCGCTAAGTGTCATATTTTTCCACTTCACACTGACTGCCCCAGAATAAACAATTACCTATGCCGCTGTAACATATAAGAACTACTGCGGCCATGAACATTACGCTGCATACAGTGCAAGGCTTCCGCTCAAGGAAAAACCCGATTAGATATAACACCATAAACATTACGTGTGTATTTACTAATGCCGGGTTTACGGGCTTCGGAATCAAGAGCACAGGTATTAGCCATTGTAAGCAATACATTTTGTGTGCTCTGAAGATAAGGGTTACGATTACCTTACACGGATACAAACGCAAAAGGGTATCGATGTCACAATCGACATATTCTGTAAAATATATTTCTTAAATTATTAAAGCAAAAATAATGTCAAGGTATAAAATGCGTAATTCTACAATCGTCACAATTAATCCTGTATAATGTATTGACAATTTGTAAGGATAAATAAATCATGTCAAAATGACAGTGATGGAGGTTTGACGGAAAAAAAAATGTTGCTAGTAATAAAGGGCAATAAAAGCATCACAGAATAGCATATACAGGTGTCACAGGGTGTAATCGTTAAGTGTAAGTTAAGTGTGCACAGTCGATTATTCCGTAACTATTGTAGATATTAAAAAACTTTAAACTGATATCGAAAGCCTAATCAGTAAAATGACAGTAATAACTTTTTAAAAATAATATGGGAAATACTCAAAAATTTTACACCAAACACTCCCATACATTGAATTGAATATAGAGCCTACTGTTATCTACCTCTATCCTATTAATACCTCTATAGATGAGTATTCAAAATGATTTTCTATATTTTATGTTAAACTAAAATTATTTACTCATAAAATATTCACCAGACCAAAATTATAAAACAAGAGAAATGTTTAAAATTACACAACAGATTATGATAGTTTTTTTAAATAGATCGAGTGATTCAAGAGGAAGGCTTTAGTTATAGACAAAATTTTTTAGACAAAGCGGACGAAGCCGCGAGCGGAAAGCTAGTAATACATATAGATTAAATTATCTAGTATTGCACTAATTAATTAAGGGTTTGAAGTGCTGAGTCAAGTCATAACGAGTTTCAATACTTATCTATTTAAATTCTAGCTATTTAGGTTCCACTTAGGGTATGTAAATGAACTCTGAGCGAAGTATCTTTAAATTTAGAGGGTTGAGTCGAGTCGAGATTTTATAGCACAGAGGCGAAAGTTTGGATTAGAGTTATGATTATGATCTATAGTCTATACTAATATTATATTATAAGTAAAGTTGAAGAGTTTGTTTGTTTGTTTGAACGCGCTAATCTCAGGAACTACAGGTGTTAGATAGCCCATTTATCGAGGAAGGCTATGACTATAATATATCATCACGCTAAGACCAACAGGAGCGGAGCAATGCGCGAGAAACCGCGGAGCACAGCTAATAATTGATAAATTTAAAAAATTTTGTCTGTTTGACTCAAAACTTCAATGGAAATTTAATTTAGATTTTGCCGACATATTGAAAGTGCACTTATGTACCACTACCTACCTATTACTATTTACTAATTACAATATAATATGTATTAGAATGTATTTTTTTTAATATTTTGAATATTTGAATAGTCAGAAACGAGTATAGTTATAGCTTATAAAACTCAGATTACATTATTTACCTACAACGTAATCAAGGGCGGATCCAGCCTTAGTGCCAGGGGGGGGTCACATAGACGTGGGCAATTTTCAAAAGCTATATTTTGGTAATTTAATTGATACGTAGATTTAAAAAAAAATTGGTCAAGTGCGAGTCGGATTCGCGAACCAAGAGTTCCGTACAAACATTTTTATATGTTTTAATATTAAATATATGCTCTTTGCATTTTTTCCTTTATCTGTGATATAAGACGTAAGTTTCTATTAAATAAAGATTAAATATCAAGATTCTGTGTTCACGGGAAGTACCCTCTAGGTTTTGATTCCTGGCCACACTTGCGAATGTTGATAAGCATGAAATGTATGTCTTAGCAATTTTTCCTCCATCTGTGCTGACATTGCTTTTAACCAAATTTCAGAACTCTGTGTTCACGGGAAGTAGTACAATACCTATAGATTTTGATTCCCTTGCGATAATGTCGAAATTTGCGATAATTTACAGCATAAACGTCTGTATCTTTTGATTGCGTTGGCTTATAAGTTTGATTTTTTCACAGCTTTAAGGAACCGTAGATTTGAGTATTCGGTATGAATTTCAGATTGATACCTCCACGCGTTTCTCAGAAAAAGGGTCTTGACAGGCAGACAAACTTGAAAAATATATATTTTTTGCAATTATTCCTGCATCTGTACTATAAGATGTTGCTTTGTACCGAATTTCAAGATTCTGAGTTTACGGAAAGTACCCTGTAGGTTTTGAGTTTTGATTCCCTTGCGAATGTCGAAATTTGCGAAATTTTTCGGCGTTTACGGCTGTATCTTCTGATTCGTTGACATAGAAGTTTGATTTTATTATAGCGTAAAGGTATTATAGACTAGAGTTTTTGGTAGTAGTTAATACATGTCAGTTAATACAGCGTTCATGAGTAACAGGGTTGAACCTAAGTTAAAAAATTTTAAAAATATTTTTTTATATTATAATCTAAGGAAAAATTCACGCTTTTCGCAATTAGTAAACAAATTCGTTGTCTCTGTGCCTATGTCCCTATGTATGATTAAATCTTTTAAACTACGCAACGAATTTCGATGCAGTTTTTTTTAAAGATAGAGTGATTCAAGGGGAATAGTATATAATTTATAAGGATTTAGAGAAAGCGGGCGAAGCCGCGGGTGGTAAGCTAGTCTGCGTTATAAGACGTTTGATTGTACTAAATTTCATGTCTCTGTGTACTCGGGAACTACCCTGTAGGTTTTGATTTCTTAGGGAGTGTCGAATTTTGCGAAAAATGTCAGCATTTACAGCTGCATCTTTTGATTGCGTTGGCTAAAACGTTTGAATTTTTCACAGCATCAAGGGACCGTAGACCGTAGGATTTCGACATTAGCAAGGGAATCAATACATGCAGGGAGCACCCTGTCCCGTAAACACAGTCTTGAAATTGAGTAAAAAGTATCGTGTTATAGCACAGATGTAGTAATAACTGCGAAAACCCTAATTATTTAATTAAATTAAATAAAAAT
This sequence comes from Colias eurytheme, assembly GCA_907164685.1. Taxonomy (NCBI): domain Eukaryota; kingdom Metazoa; phylum Arthropoda; class Insecta; order Lepidoptera; family Pieridae; genus Colias; species Colias eurytheme. The sequence goes on along the minus strand of CAJQZN010039311.1, from coordinate 7,066 downwards.
ATACATGTATTTAATTGATATTCACATCAGTACTCAGGTCGATAATAACTTAATTAATCTGTTATTTAATTCAAATTCTATGTCAACGCAATCTGAAGAAAAAGCAATTAGAGCCGCATATTCTGTAATTCGCAACTATACTTGCAAGGGAATCATCAATCAAAACCTACAAGGTACCTACTTCCCGTGAACACAGTCTTGAAATTTGGTTAAAAGCAACGACTTAAGCACTTACAAGCACAGATAAAAAAATCCTATAAACAAAATTGTAAGATACAACATAATGAAAAAATATGTTTGCTCGGAGTCCTCGGTGCGCGAGTCCGACGCGCATTTGGCCGATTTTTTGTTGTAATTTGACTGTATTTTCTATTGTTCATTTAATAACTTATCCACGAACTGGGATATTTCGACATTTGAGGTTTTGTGTGAAAAGTGTAACAGCAAAAGTTGTAGAAAAAAAAATAATTACATACAACTTTACCGTTACACTTTATTCCGCAGTTATAGATTTTTTTTAATATCGAAAAACCTGTTTTTTGTCCTTTAATTACGACCACAGGTCGACCCTAATAAACTTTTTCTATAATTTTTGTTATGTCTCCAAATTCAATAAAAACATTATGTTGAACAGTATTAATTTGTTAATTTAAAAAAGTTAATATTAAATTAGTGGTCCACTTAGGTCGTGGACCTAGCCCAGGGGGGGGGTCATGACCCCGTGACCCCCCCCCTGGATCCGCGCTTGAACGTAATATTAATCCAACGATCATATTACCGAAATGACTGATCTTTTATGTGTTCCTTATTGAATGGGTTATCTTCCATATCTATATAAGTACAATAAAGTGCTTCGACAGCGAAGACTAATGGTTTCACTGAACCGATTGAATAACCTTCCATACTCTTCCATTTTATAAAAGCCTTTACTTCTACGCATGCGCTGCTTCATTCTCACCCCTTTGTGGAGGATTTCCCGCCAGTTACATCTCGGCACCCTTGATGGTAGCCATATTATATCATTCACCTCTTTACAAATAAAAAATTATTAAAAAAAAAACCATCTCTGTCCAAACATTTCTTTGAAAATCGTGAAGTGTTCAATTTTTTAGTAATCGGTGTGTCGAAATGCTTCGATCAATATCTTCTGCCTCTAAGTTCATTCACATTACAGTGTGTTACGCGGTGGCCGTTTATATACTAGCCATAATGTGCCATGACGACGACTCTAATGAACTAGCTTAGATACTAAGATAATAAGACACTAATTAGGACAATAAAATATAGTTAACAATGGCGAACACGGCTCAATTAATTCGGCGACAAAGCTCGCGTGATCTTTACGCACAACGTTCATTAGAAAGAATGGAAATGAAAGAATTAAGGGGGCGTTTGGTTCATCTAGAGAATGGTCAGCCGTTGCGTGCACATGCTATGTATGGAGCGACGAACCAGGCGTTCGAAGACACCAGTCCTAACAGGCAGACATCAGAAACACCGACAAGCAAGGAAAGCTCAGTTGAAGGAAGGGGTGTTTTCAAACCAGAAGGAGATCCGGGGGAACGAGAATCTTGGGACAGTAAACTGACATTTCTTCTAGCTACAGTTGGATATGCTGTAGGTTTGGGTAATGTGTGGAGATTTCCATATCTAGCTCAGAAGAACGGAGGAGGGGCATTTTTAATACCATACTTTGTTATGTTAGCTATCGAGGGGATACCGATATTTTATCTGGAGTTGGCTATTGGCCAACGTTTGCGAAAGGGTGCAATTGGCGTGTGGCATCAGGTGTCCCCATATTTGGGTGGGATTGGAATAAGTTCCGCGGTGGTTTCCTTCAATGTCGCCTTGTACTACAATTCTATAATAGCCTGGTGCCTGTTCTATTTCGCTCAGAGCTTCCAAGCAGAATTGCCATGGTCGGAATGCCCGAAGAAATATTTCAGTAATGGATCGTATACAACTGAACCAGAATGCGCTGTAAGTATACCCCATTAAAAAAATCCTATTTAAAATTACGGGTGATGATAATCAATACAATTTATGTCAGTAATATAAGAATGTTTAGGTATTTAAGGACGTTTTCAATTTCACATTGTACCGTTTGTAACAAAACTGTATTTCCTAAACTATAGTGAAACAACCAATGAAAATCTATAGCAACTAAACGACAGAAGAATGGAAGGTCATCGCTGGCCATGAGCTTTGGAAATGTACTCTACGAATGAGGCTCTACGAAGCAATTGCTCTATATGTATCCCGTATAGCCAACTAGTTTAATTATCCGTTTAATTAACTAGGCTCTTAATTAAATTGCTGATTAAGCTATTTGACTTCAATATAATATGTGCATATATTATAGTACAGTTGCCTTCAATATACATATATATATATACATCGAAAAATATAAAGAAACAAAACATGGTGCTTGATAATTCTTGTGTGATGTAACTATCACACGATCGTAAAACTCAAGGGATTTCAATATTAATACTACACAATAAATGCTTTGGGAATTAAAATATACATACTTATATAAAATGATGCGCAAACTTAATAGCAGAAGGGTTAGTTTATTACATAATATATTATTATATATTACTAGCGGTCCGCCCCTGCTTCGCCCGTGGTACATATGAAAAATAGATGTTGGCCGATTCTCAGACTTACCCGATATGCACAGAAAATTTCATGAGAATCGGTCCACCCGTTTCGGAGGAGTATGCAGACTAACATTGTGACACGAGAATTTTATATATAAGACGAGAATTTTATATATAAGATGTATCCCTTACTAAGTTAATCACTACAGCTACATAATATAAAACAAAGTCGCTTTCTCTGTCCCTATGTAAATATTTAAAACTACGCGACGGATTTTGATGCGTTTTTTTAATAGATGTAAGTGATTCAAGAGGACGGTTTTAGTAAATAATTTATAAAGTAGACAAAGGGGGCGATGCCGCGGGCGGAAAGCTAGTCTACTATATATATTATATCTACTATAATGAGAGATACATATTATATGAACATACATCTTCGGTATTAGCTACCTATTTTATTTATCTATACATACATATAATAATAAAATCGTAGGAAAGTCAAAACTGTACATTGAATATTTTTTTAAAAGAATACATAATCTATGATCTATAATCGATATAGAAGCCAAAAACATAGTTTTTATAATTTTTGTCTGTTTGTCTGTTTGTCGGTTTGTCTGTTTGTCTGTTTGTCTGTATGTTTGACCGGGCTAATCTCGAAAAGTACTGCATAGATTGACTTCAAATTTTGCATGAATATTACTAACAGGTCGGGTCAGGCTATAGGCTACATATTATCAAGCTATCACCTGCGGGGGAGGAGCTGTGAACCTTTATTTTTCTTACGTATTCTCTGTACTACGATAGCGTACAATCTAAAGACTCATGTTTAAATGTTGTTTTTGAGTAAGCCATGCTATTGTCTACCTTTACACTATAAAAACTACGTCATTTAAGTAATTTTGGCAGAGAAACAGTATAATGAATCTTAGTAGTATAAAGACAAATTTAAAACAGCGCCATCTATGAGATTTCATTAAAATCAAATCAATTTACATAATATTAACGCTTCTTGGAAATTCATAATTTAAATATTATGATGTTGGTGAGGTTGTTTTTTTTAAAGTTAAATAAATAATTAATATCTTCCCAGAGTCCATTTCAGGTGCGCTTATATTTCATGTGAATATACTAAAATTTTATAAGTGAGGGTAGATGTTTATTATTTGATGTCAAACAAGACACCATTACAGTTAATATAGGTAATAGGTCTACTACCTATTACCTATATTAACTGTAACTAAATAACAGTGATTGTGTTCATTCGTTACATTTTTATAAATCTTCGGCTTTTTTTTAATTTTCGCCTTCTTGCGTTCCCACAAAAGGTAAGTTGTAGCTTTTATATTTATTCTTTATAATTATAATTATAAAGTTAGACTCATCTTTATAATTAGTTAAAGTATGACAAAATAAGAAAATGATGAAATTTTATTTTTATGTATAACTTTTACAAGACTATATTAAACGCCCAAAGAAGGTCACTTTAGTTCTTGATAAAACTTTATTTGTTAGTAGCTTTTTAATAAACTAAGGTACAGTTATCTTTTGTTTTTTTTTATTACTTAACAGATTCAACGTTAATAAAAATTGACGATTTGCGTGAGGATGTAGTGGAAATTAGTAACCTCATCAATCATAAATATCAATACATATAATAAAATTCTAGAAAAGTGATGTCTGTACAATGAAAATATGTAAAAAAAATTGGCAGGGGTTAAATTATTAAATCGATCCCAAACCCAAAACTGTAGTTAAAAATTTAACTTAAGCTGAGGTAGAAGGGGGAGGGGTCGAATTAAAATTATGCTTACTTCTAGGTAAATTTTCTACATAAATTAATGTCCTTTAAATTATGTCGTATTATATTTTTAACCCCCGACGCAAAAAGATAGGTGATAAGTGTTTGACCGCTATGTGTGTGTGTGTGTCTGTTTGTGTGTGTAATCCGAATTAGATGCGGTTTTGATGTTAGGCAGCATATTTTCCGACGCTGGTTCTTAGATAAAGTTTATCAAAATCGGTTCATCCATTTATTATATACCTTTATAGGGGTAAAAGTGGGAATGTGGGAAAAAATATCATCAATCATCATCATCATCATCATCATCATCATCATCAATACATATAATAAAATTCTAGAAAAGTGGTGTCTGTACAATGAAAATATGTAAAAAAAATTAGCAGGGGTTATTATTAAATCGATCCCAAACCCAAAACTGTAGTTAAAAAATTTTTTGTCTGTTTGTCTGTTTGTCTGTATGTTTGAACACGCTAATCTCAGAAACGGCTTATCCGATTTCAATTCGGTTTTCACTAATATATTGTGGTAATATTCATTTAACATTTAGTGTTTATTTCATGTCAATCGGTTCATAAATAAAAAAGTTATGACCATTTAAGTACTCACGGCGAACATTTGCTAAGGCATTCTATGGTACACATACAGTGTACGATAAAACGTAAGTTATCTGTTATACGCTACAGTTATGTCCAAGTGATCATATCGAAAGTCCCCAAGGGTGGGGGGGGTAAGCTGAGGTAGTAAGGGGGAGGGGTATTTCTAGGTAAATTTTATACATAAAATGTCCTTTAAATTATGTCGTATTATATTATATTTTTAACCCCCGATGCAAAAATATGGGTGATAAGTGTTTGACCGCTGTGTGTGTGTGTGTTTGTGCCACCGTAGCTCGCTAGCAGGTAATCCGAATTAGATGATGTTTTTTTGTTAGGCAGCATATTTTCCGACGCTGGTTCTTAAATAAACTGTTTCAAAATCGGTTCATCCATTTATTGTAACTAGGTATTTAGGGGTAAAAGTGGGAATGAAAATAACTAAAGTTGTCGAATATACTTTAGTGATATATTAAATGAAAGTGAACGACCTATTAGTAAAAACTAAAAATAAGTCAAATTTTACCAAAATCGGTTCATCCATTTATTTGATATAGGTATAAAAGTGGTAGATAATAAAAAAAGTGAATTTTGACTCAAGTGACATATGAAATGAAAGGGCATGACGTGTAAAGTATAATTAGACATATTTAATCAAAATCGGTTCATCCATTTACTATACCTATATACAGGGTGTAATCGTTAAGTGTGCACAGGCGATTTTTCCGTAAGTATTACAGATAATAAAAAACTTTAAACTGATATCGAAAGTACTTAACCTAATGAGTAAAATGGCCGTAATAAATTTTTAAAAATAAATCGAGAAATATCAAAAAAATTATCTTAAACCCTCCCATACATTAAGTATGAAATATAAATATCCCGTATACATTTAATATGAAAGATTTTTAGCTTTCTTTTTCTTTTTTGGTTTTCAGCTTTAATTACTTCGCAAATTTGAAGTGGCATTTTCCACGCTTTTTCCGGACATTTTCCACGCATTTTCCGGATATTTTCCGGGGATTTTCCGAGCATTTTCCGGATATTTTCCAGGCTTTTTCCGGACATTTCCACGCATTTTCCGGGGATCCGGTTATTTTCCGGGATTTTCCAGACATTTTCCGGGAATTTCCCAGGCATTTTCCGGGAATTTTCCGAGCATTTCCCGGGGATTTTCCGGATATTTCCCAGACATTTTCCGGACATTTTCCGGGGATTTTCCACGCATTTCCCAGGCATTTTCCGGACATTTCTCAGGCATTTTCCGGGGATTTTCCGAGCATTTCCCGGGGATTTTCCGGATATTCCCCAGACATTTTCCGGACATTTTCTGGGGATTTTCCACGCATTTCCCAGACATTTTCCGGACATTTCTCAGGCATTTCCCGGGGATTTTCCAGGCATTTTCCGGATATTGTCCGGACATTTTCCGGACATTTCTCAGGCATTTTCCGAGGATTTTCCAGGCATTTTCCGGATATTTTCCGGACATTTTCACGCATTTTCAGGGAAATGCGTGGAAAATTCCCGGAAAATGCCAGGGAAATGTCCGGAAAATGTCTGGGCAATATCCGGAGAATCCCCGGGAAATGCTCGGAAAATCCCCGGAAAATGCCTGGGAAATTCCCGGAAAATGTCTGGAAAATAACCGGAAAATGCCAGGGAAATGTCTGGAAAATATCCGAAAAATGCGCGGAAATGTCCCAAAAAAGCGTGGAAAATGCCTGGAAAATGACCGGAAAATGCTCGGAAAATCCCCGGAAAATATCCGGAAAATGCGTGAAAATGTCCGGAAAAAGCGTGGAAAATGCCACTTCAAATTTGCGAAGTAATTAAAGCAGAAAACCAAAAAGAAAAAGGAAGCTAAAAATCTTTCATATTAAATGTATACGGGATATTCATATTTCATACTTAATGTATGGGAGGGTTTAAAGATATTTTTTTTGATATTTCTCGATTTATTTTTAAAAATTTATTACGGCCATTTTACTCATTAGGTTAAGTACTTTCGATATCAGTTTAAAGTTTTTTGTTATCTGTAATACTTCGGAAAAATCGCCTGTGCA
>CAJQZN010039310.1:20708-33611 GCA_907164685.1 Colias eurytheme | reverse complement strand
GAGAAAAATATTTTCGAAACAAAAGCGCGGGAAAGAATGAAAAAAAAATTAGCTTCTACACAACGCACCTGAAATGGGCAGAGACAAAAATGTTGCGTAATACACGTGTGCCACGGCGGCCATTTTGAAATGTTTTGATAGCCTTTTTTCATTAATTATTGTGATTTTGATAGCGTAGTGAACTCATGTTGGTTATGTAGTCGTCATTCAAAGAGTATTTTGTTTGCACCTATTATACTTTCGTAGCTGCTTATAATGTAACATTGGATGCATATATCCAAAGCAGCATGCCTATGTACCTGTTTTGTTTTCTTTTGAAGTACCTGTCAATCAAATAAAATAATAATAAAAAATAACTTTTATAGGAGCTTTTTTACAGGTTTTATTTAGCAGCAATATATAGACATTAATTCTAGTCCTAGTTACCTATATATAAAAAAAATATCTAGATACCTTCTCATTAGGAGTTTTAGGTCATCATCAGTCCATATTTGTTGTCCCTTTAGGGACATTCTATTATGAGCATCAATTTGAGTGAATTGTATGACTAAGTATCAAGGTAGGTATTTTTCTAATATCTACGTAGATATCTTCTCACAAAATCCAGAAGGTTATTACTCACTTTATACCGCGAAATAAATTGATTATCTATATCTAATAACAGATGAATCAAAACTGCAACCTTGGCCTTTGATCATGTTAAATCATTGCAAATGATTCGATCATCTAACAATGTTGAAACAATAACTTAGAAAAGGTCATGTATGTTATTATGGCTGTTAGCACATTGATAGGATATAGAGATTTAATTATAGGTAGATAAAAGCTTATTTAGTTCGTAGCTTATGGATATGTGTTCTATCATCTATGGTTTATCTGTCAGTTAAAATGATGAATGATGTATAAATAGCCGCTATAATTAGTGTTAAATATATTACTAATCATAATCAGTCTTCTATGTCTATGTTTACTTGAGAATTTATTTATTATTAATTTACCGAAATTCTTAAGAAAAACATAGGAAGAATGGATCATACAAAAATGATCGATTCGAGTTTAAATAGGAATACAATATATTACACGAAATAAAGAAATAATATTACCTATATTTACTCGATTGATTAGAACTTAAAATTTCTTATTTCTCTAATCTAATTGATTAGAAATTACTTAGAAATGTATCCCATATTATAGGTACTTGTTGGTATTTGCAATATTAGTTTTATAGCAAATAATAATATCTAATGAGTTCAATATTTAACGGACTTTTAAAGCGATTTAATACCAATTTATTTTAGTTATAATAATATTGATGTACTTTTAAATTCTAAATTGCCTCTAACAAAACGAAATTTCAGTTTAAAATTTAAAAACAATTATACTTTTCCGCCAATTAAACAATCCAACAACCAAAACTCATGTTTTCTTACAAACTAAGTCTTAAATTAGCTTTATTTTCACAAAAACTGCATTAATTACTGCATTTATCTTTCACGAGTATTGTTAGTTATTCCCATAGTACAAAAGAGTGAGTTATTTTGAATAAAAACAATTGGTCCAACGTATGAACAATAATTGATCTATACGTCAGTCAAATTGAGGTGTTATTTCTATCTAGTGTTATGAAAGTTCTAATTAAAATATTTCCAATAAAGTATATCTATGGAGTAGGATTAACATTAAAATCTTATATATAAAAATGAATCGCAAAATGTGTTGGTAAGCGCATAACTCGAGAACGGCTGAACCGATTTCGATAATTCTTTTTTTATTATATTCCTTGAAGTACGAGGATGGTTCTTATGTAGAGAAAACGTAATTATGTACCACGGGCGAAGCCGGGGCGGACCGCTAGTAGTAATATAAAGGGAAATCTGTGGCTTCAAAACTGTTTCTTAAATATAATAGATATCTATGTAAAAAATAAATATCTATGATAAAGATTTTCTATTTACAATTAATGAAACAATCAAATTATTTTCAAAGTAATGGTGGTTGAAACAATAACACTAGTCATCAAAAGAAAACATTTAACGAATTCGATTAATAAATGTAGAACTAGAGTCTTTAAAATAAATATATTGTCGAAGTTCGTCCACAGGCCGATACATGTTTTGTATGAATTTTTTAAGAATGATATGTTATTAAGGGCCGATTTTTCAATGCTTGGATAAAACTTATCCGTCCAATAAAGTATTACACGATAATATTAAAATGTCACGTAAACTGTCAAATACGGGCGATTAGAATACGTTTTTAAAATGGTAGTTTTATACATTATTCGACGATTAAGTTTTATCCAAGCATTGAAAAATCGGCCCTAACTAGTATAGAATTTAATAGTAGGTAAATTGAACATTCATCAATGTACAGTAGCTATTATAAAAGAAAGTCGCACTTTTCGTCTGTCAGTTAATCGGCTAACACCGTCCAAACTAAGCAATAGATTTGGAAACAATTTATATCATCGATTATTATTTATTTATATCACTGATCATATTTTCATGTATAATTTAATACGTATTTTCAAATTAAAACAAAATACAGCAATTTTGGAACAAAAAAAAAGTACAAACCAACACCGGATAATTACTCCACAGTAAAGAAACTAAAGGTGCGTATAAATTAAGCGCGGCAGCCGCGCGAGCCAATGTTCGACCAGAGTTGACGTTCATTTGCTGCGCGAGCCAATATGTAGATATATTTTAAGTTGAACGTAGTTGCCGCGCGCGGCAGGCGATCCATCACGAACATCTCTTCTGTAGGACGCCAAAAGTGTAGTCATTTTCTTTTTCAAGTCAGGAATAGGTATATCCATTTTCTTACTGATTTCTACCCACACATCATACCTCAGCGATTTATTGTGGTATTGGGAGGATTTGCTGTTCCACAAAAATTCATTAGCGCCATACAATTGTATTAGTAAACGGCACTTTTCGTTGTCCATTTTTACGTAGACGCCGCGAGAGCCGAATCACCAAAACTACAAACCGTCCACACGGCGCGCGAGCGAACGCCTGAAGCTCCTTTGATGCGGTCTCAAAAACCGACAGTGAGCGGATCGCCCCGCGGCACGTTCGAGCGCGGCAATGTTCGCGTCGCCGCGCGCGGCGATCCCGTCTACATAGTGCGCGGCCGCCGCGCGCGCCTATGTTCGATGGTTTGCCGCGCTTAGTTTATACGCGGCTTAAATATAGCGAAAAAAGAGTAAATTTATTCGCCTATTATTTACAATTAACGTATATGCACGCCAGCTAGATGGTTGTCGAAATAAATATAAAAAATGCCAAGTGTGAAGTGCGGGACATAATAAATAAGACGGTATCTCGACTTTCGGATCATATTTATTGTGCCGGCATGTTTTACACAATTACGTCATAAGGGTACTTTTCACGCGATAGTTTTAACGTACATTCGAATGATTAAAAACGTTTAAAAATATCGATAGGTTGGTGAATATATTCCTTAATAAGCTAAGAGTAATGTTTATGTTATCAATGTTTTTCTAAAGTAGAATTAATCTGTTCTATTTATTGCAAAGTCTAAAAGTAGAGCATAGCTCTGGAATTATAATGTAGTTAGATATAAGTTACATATTATGTAAATTTATTGACATTATTTTAAAAGAGCAACTATGGAGTTTCTTGCCGATTCTTCTCCATAGATACTGCTTTCCGAATCGGTGGTAAATGTTAAAAATACTATGTAATGACGATTCGAAAGTGCTACTAAATAGTAGTCTAATTGAATAAATGAATGTTTGAGTTTGAGTTTGAATATCGGTGTAATATTAGGTACTTTTGCATGCATTAAAATACTTAAGAATTAATCGCAATGATAGAAGATAATACGTAAGAAAAATTCTATAATTTAGAGGAAAATTGTTATATGTAGAGCAAGCTTTTTTCATATAAATAGGTACGTTGGTAGTAAACAGTCCAGTATCTATTGCAGAATTCCTTCACCAGATGAAAGTTACAATTTACCTGAGTATCTATACTAGTTTTAATTTATTGCTATCCCGGGCAGATCCGGGAACAAGGCATATAGATTATTATCATTAAAAGGGGCAATAGGAATAGCTGTTATGTTATGCAGTGTCAATTCTCCTAAAAATCTTAATCTTAATACTATTATAAAGGCGAAAGTTTGTAAGTATGGATGTATGGATGTTTGTTACTCTATCACGTAAAAACTACTGAACCGATTACAATGAAATTTAGCACACATATAGAGGGTAACTTGGATTAACACATAGGATAAGTTTTATCCCGGAAATCCCACGGGAACGGGAACTTTGCGGGTTTTCCTTTGAAAACGCGGGCGAAGCCGCGGGCGGAAACCTAGTATAAAATAAATATGTATAGTGTATTAAAAATAAGAGGAGGAAAGGACAATCTAAACTTAAATTTCCTTCCCCATTCTTATTTTAGCCCATTATGTGTACTTTCCTTTACAAAATTAAATTATTTAGTACATATATCTCGTAATACCTATATTTATTTGTCTGCATAATCCAAATTGACAGGGAATAGTAAAAATCTTGGAATATAAAATCCTATTTTTATGAATTCTTATCAATAATTATTATTTTATCGATTATGTAAATAATATTAAAATAAACTCTTTTTTTATTATTTACATGGCTTGCTACTTTTTAGGCTATTTATACCTAGGTATATAATAATTATCTACTCTATGGTTATGAGAGAGGAAAGCTATTATCTCTATTGGTATTCTAAATTGTATACTATATCTACTTAGTTTCACAGCATTAATTAAAGAAGAAGAAAGGAGAAAAATATTTTTCAGTTTCAGAAGCACAATAACAAGAGGTATGATGGTGTAAAATTTAAAAATTATCAGTTAATTAATGAGTTATTTTTGTTTAAAAGAAACTCGATGGTTCAGTTGCGTCATGTACCTACATAAATAAATCTGTTGTCATGGTAACGACTAATTAATATTTAATTATATTTTATATACGTGACAATTAATTTAATCGCAACATCTACCTATAATTATATTAAAACATGTGCTTATAGGAATTGCCAATATAAATATATAATATTATATTTGCTAAGACTTCCTTGTTTAAGAATTATATTTTTGTGTCAAAAATGTATGTTAATTTTCTTTAAAATAAATCGAATGCGGACAAATACATATTTATATATATTGTATTAACCATGAATGAGTTATATTATTTATGTACCGTAGCGTAAATAAAATGGAAATCATAGAAAAAATAATATGGAAAATAAATTAATTTAGCAATATTATTTCAGTGTTTATTAAGAAAACAATATATTATAAAATAGTGGATAGGTATTAAAAGCCAATAATAAAAAAAAGAGAGCATATAACCCACTACCACTACTAACTAGATTTTTTGTGCAAAAACCTTTTTTCATCAGCCATGCTTTTTAAAAAAATTGACAGTTGGAATAAAGTTGCCTGCACACTGAGTATTTAACAAAAAAAACATTACGGAAGTTTAGTTCTTTCATTTGTCGTGTTATTGTGATGAATGTACGCTGTTGATGATTAATCAGCAAAAAAATGACATCAGAGCGTTCTCATGATTGAGATATGCGAAGTTTTTTTATAGTACAGTGTATTCGCCCCTTTAATGGAATATTGCGGGCATGTTTTCTGTTCGCTTGTATTGTGCTGTAAATGCTAGCTGAAAAGTGATGCATACATTTGTTTGTGATTGTGCCAAATTGTGTTAATTAATAGTGATTTATTAGCCAGAAATGGCCTCGTAAAAATGTTTTTAAAATGCTAAATTTTGATGGATTTTTACGATTCGTATTAGATTTAGAATTGTGTTGCTAAAGCTAAGAGAGAAAATTGTATATGTGGAATCAATGATAATATTTACCTCATATATGTATATACTAAGTAACAAATATATCATGGACTCCACGTATAAAATTCTTATGAAGATCTAAAATAAATATATCATAAAAAATCCAAGGTTCTTTAGAAAAAGCTGCTGTAAAATCGTTTGATAAGCTTAAACACATATTTGCTCTCGAATCTTCAATAAAGCCCCCGGGGGATCAATGTATACTAGCCACTATGGAGAGCTTCGTCATTTATAATTGCACTTACTAAATAAGGACCGTTCATTATAAAATATTGAAGCATTACTCGTATAATTAATAACGGCAGAGCATCCGTATCAACATTTCTAATCATTGTCTGGCCATAATTACAGTTTATTGTAAAACCCTTACAATTGCAATTATGTAGGTACCTTGTCTAAACCAAGAAGAAGAACGACCAGCGCGCTTGACCCCCGCGATCTCATACAAGCCGGCGCGCCGGGCGCGGCCGCCCGTAGCGAGGGGGCTGACGCAGACCACGCTACGCTGGTCGGTCGCTAACCATAGTTTCAATTTTCAAAACAATGCCTTATCCATTTGCTGCGATTCCACGTCAAAGTAGAGAGTTGTATTTTGATTAATACGCGGGAAAGAGATGGGGTGCGTTCGCTTTTTGTTTCGTTTTATTTTGAACCGTGTAGTTTTAGGTATAGAGTTGACTTTTGCTAGCGCTAGTTGTGAAATAGTAAGCGTAGGCGTACGGTATAAAAGTAGGCAGTGGTTGGACAGAGAATGGAATAGAGTGGATATTGTATAATTGTTCTTTTTAAAGTCGAGTGCCTCTTTGTATGTTAGCGATAATTTTAACAGTGGTGTTATTTACGAATTCAAGCTACAAATTTAATTTTACTATTACAGGACATTGAGTTATTCTCGAATGAAAGGCACATTTTATATCATTTCAAATGCTTAGAGGGATAACAACAAACGCAACATTGTAATTTGAAGTTTTACGAACCAACAAATTGTCTATAAAATCCTGAAACACTTTTTCTATTTTATCTTTGGGTATTATATCAGAGAACATTGTATTTTATCGCCATTTCATTTTTATCGTTTTAGTAAGGGAGCTGTGTAATTACACGGCAAAATTACACGATGCATGAAATTAATTCAGTATTCTCTCATTTTTGTAATATCTTAAATTTTCGTGTTATAACACCATTGCATGATATAATGATTTACTGTTCTAATTGTATGTTTTATAACTTCAAATTAAAATTGTAATTGTACAAAAAGTGAGCGTATCGCATTTATAAAATCATACTAAACTTTAATTGGTATAAATTAAAATGGGGTTACTATCCACGCTGTATTTTCATTTCAGTCGTTTAAACGCTCATGGAGTTAATGAGTGAAAAAAGTATAATAAATTAATTAACAAATCGAGCGACTCCTATGCACTTAATATCCGATCGGTTAAACAGCATAGGCCGGACAGAAAAGCCTATAGGGGCGGTCCGCAAGGGGTGGAAACCTCGGAAAATTCACGTGTCAGTCCCACCCCTTAGCGTACACGTGCGACCAAATAGCCTCAGTATACGAACGCCTTTACTAATAATTGCCGCTCGTAAAAAAAAAAAGAAAAATGAGCGCGCGTTTTTGACGTTTCGGACGTTTTCGAAAATAGAACGCTGGTTGGAAAAATTTTAAATAAATGGCGCGCTTTCGTGTTTAAGTGGCGGAAATGTTATAATGAAAACCGACGGCTTTGTAGTATAAGTGTGTATTGTTTATTTTCTTTTTTCGGTGTGAAATGGAAGGGAACAGAACATGAGGCGATTTCATGGTTAGTTACTTGGTGTTTGTTTGGTTGTCGAATTTATTTTGTCATGCTAGAGACTTTAATTTTTTTTAGTGTCGATATGTCTTATAAAAAAGTAATTGAAAATTTGTGTAAAATAATTTTGAATGTAAATATGTATTAACTCAAATTTTCTTAGAAACAAGTAAGAAGGAATTTTTAATTTTTGTCGTATAGGTAGATAATGATCATTTTTATATCCAATTAGATTTTTTAATGAAAAAAAAAACTTTATTAGCCAACATGGGATGGCTAAATATTTTTATAAAAAAATCCTATAGAATCATTATTTTAATACATGATATTTCAGAAAATTGTATTTAATTGAAATAAAAATAAACATTTCAAAATCAATATTAAAAGATAGATAAAATGTATTTCAGTTCAAATGAAAATAAACATTTCCAAATATCCAATAAATTTTCATGAAGAAAAAAAATTCTTACATTATTTATGAAAAAATAAATCTTACAAAACGCCATAAATAGCCTATGAATGTTAGATAATTACATTTATATTAAAAGCCAGCATTCGAAAGTGTTATCAACAGATTATAAATAGCACTGAATAAAAAGTATTCATAGAGTTAAGTGACTAGTTTAAGTGGTCTTCTGCACTAAGTTTTATGCTATTTTTTATATTTTAAGTTTTTAAATTTAATTATGGACAGTGGATGTCGTGTTTTCTTTAGATTTTTTGTTACAAAAAAATTTGATGAACACTTAAATTTAGGTCTAGTTGTGATAGTAAAAAATATTCTTATGTTAAAAATAAAACATGAAATTAAACTAGATCAACGAATATTTTTTTGTAGTTTTTTTTTTTGCTTTCAAATTTTACTGCACATAAAATTATTGTAACGTATTAAAATAATAAATATTTAGATGCATGCTTTATTTGATGCCTTCTCTTTTTAAAATACACACAAATTAAATTATGAGTTGTACCTAACTGTGTTCAATTTAATATTTTTGTTAATTTGATATCTAACCATAATAATATAACAACGAAAATTTATATTTAAAAAAATCTGAACTCACCAT
The DNA here is from genome assembly GCA_907164685.1 of Colias eurytheme. Classification (NCBI taxonomy): domain Eukaryota; kingdom Metazoa; phylum Arthropoda; class Insecta; order Lepidoptera; family Pieridae; genus Colias; species Colias eurytheme. The sequence goes on along the minus strand of CAJQZN010039310.1, from coordinate 24,870 downwards.
AAAAATGCAGGTAGGGGAGACCGAGGGGTTTTGAAACAAAGGTGAGTTGAAACAGTCTCGATTTCTCCGAACTTAAAACTGTTAGCGATCTGGCAACGTCTTTTTTAACCAACTCCCTACACCAGCTATCGCGTCAGTTCATGCCGATGACGTCAGTTGTGCAGTTGTGTAGTTCTGAATGAAATGTGCCGAAAATCGTAAAAAGTAAGTATTTCATGATTTTTTACGATGCTCGTACTTTAATATTGGTATTGTTTTTTGGGTTAAGTTATATACGTTTTAAAAACTTATTATCTATTGATTCTTGAAATATACTTGGTAAATTTGATTTCTGTGTATTTACTGCTTGGTCGTGATTTGAATAAAAATTGGGAGGTTTTTTCTCACCGAGGTGATTTGAAACAGACTGTTTCAACTCTCCTTGTTTTCAATTTAATATCTGATTTTAGCTAAAAAGTACGAAGATTATCGGATTTTATTGTTGATTTAATGTGTTTATTTGTTTAAGCATGCCTACTGGATGAACTAAAGCAAGAATAAGTTTAAAACCAGGCTGTAAAACTAAAAAGGTAAAGGTTGTCAAGAAACGAAGATAGTGATGAAGAAGAAGAGGAATCCTGCTGTATTTGCTGTATGGAATCATATTCAAATAACAGATCCAAAGAAAAGTGGGCTCAATGTCTGAAATGCCAATTGTGGGCTCATGAAACTTGTGCTGGTGGAGAACTTTGTCTTTGACATTTTGTAGATTATTGTTCCTTAAATAGTTTATAGTATGTACTGATTGTAATACATACTTAAAAAACGAGTGATTATTAACTATTTTATGTCAAAGATTTAGTTTTATAAAAATGTAAAACATTTTGTTGATTTGACTGATTATAATTGATGTTACGCATGTTAATTTTTGGTTATTTAGGTGTTTATTATTTGTATTAGACCTACTTGACTGAAATGTCATTAAAATATTACTTATAAAAGTCGTTGATTCATCATTTTTATTTTGCAGCTCCTATTACTCATTGAAATCATCATTTTTATTTTGCAGCTCCTATTACTCCCCAAAATCATTATGTTTCAACTCTCCTTGACCTCTGTTTCATCTTACCTCAGTATGAGGGGAATTGAAACAAGTTGACTTGTTACGATTAAGTCAATTTTTAACCACCATCTTTAACGCTTACCGTTTATTTATGCTAACCATTCGGAAGTGTATAGAATAACCTATCGATTGATACCAGTACCATCAGATTTCTGATAATAATATGAGTTATATCAAACAAAACGTGAAAATTGTTTCAACTCCCCTCGGTCTCCCCTACATTTAATTTTTTCTACTAAAGTCCAGTAGGTAATAGCTGAGTTACTAAGTACTAAGTAGCTACTACAACAAAAAAAATACTACATTATTACTAAATACTCATTGCTTTAGTAAAAACAAATAATAGGAAGATATTATAGTCGTCATACTTAACAGGCCGTTACTTAATATTCAAGGTTAGCTTGGTTAGCTAAACGTCAAGGCAAAACTTGTATGCTATTCACAAATTAAACAAGTACATAGATAATTTATCTTACTGGCCTTTGCATATTATTAAAATACATAACTACTTATATGGTAAAAAATTCGTTAAGAACGGGTAGTAACTAGTAATTGCGACGGTAATTTTTTTTTCGATTATTTCAATATTAAGTACCTATCTTTGTGCAAATTTTTTGAATAAATATAACTGTCTCCTTCTTTCCCTCTCAATAATATGATTGAGGCTTTTAAAGAACGTTTATTTTATTTATTTAGAAAAAAAAATATACTTTAAATCATAAGACTTATTTTTTACTAAGTAAGCTAAAGTAGGTAGAGTTATCATAAATATTAGCATTCCTACAATATCGTTAACAAGTTATCACATACGGAGATATAAACAACATGCCATAAAAGAACAAACTAACAAGATTAATTCCTATTTAGCTCTAAGTTCATTACTAACTCGAATGAGTGTAAAAATACATTTTAACTTAACAAATAACCGGTTCAAACATGGAAAAAAAAATAACGGTCAAGTCTATTTGGCTGCGATAACCTAATAATGTTTGCCGCCATTTTTCTAATTCTGTTCCTTATCGTTGACAGCCCACCAATGGGAAGCGACCTGTCAAACTGACAGCTACGTATTATACTTTTTTTTCACAAAGCTTTATTAACGGCCAGTGTGAATATTCCCTCCACTAAGAGTCTTGTTGATACTTCAAACGAACTATGCATATAATTTATCTGAACAAAATGCGGTCGGCGCGCCCGTTTTTTGTTTATCTAACCAATAGAAGGGTTAGAACCGGTTCAATAGAATTATAAATTAAATAGAATCATAGATTTTACAATAGCGAGGAAGTAATTCACCATCTGTTTAGAGCTCGCTATGTCGCTTGAAACACGGCAGCTGTTAGTGCGCTCCCATTATTTGAACTTGGAACGTAAAAAAAAACTGGCCACACATAATTTACCGCTCGCCAAATGGTGGGGTTCACATTCTAATTCTAAACTCGCGGCCTCGACCAATGGCGGCCGAGGACGAGTCAACATGGCGGTCGTGAGAACCGGTTAATGGGCCGTTTGAATTTAGAATAGTATTTTTATTAATGCGTTCGTAACGTCAAGAACAATTGGCGTCTTTTTTTTCTAATTTATTATGCAGCCGTCGAATCGGCCAGCTCTATGTAGGTAGAGGTAATTTACATAAGTTATCTAACTGTTTTATTGATTGCCCCGATGTGTACGAAGCAGCAAAGCTAATTGCGCGATTCAGGTTTATTTTTCCGTTATATTGCCTAGTGAGTTAGTGACAAGGCTGCGTTAATACCTGGAAGCGTTGAAATATTAAGTGTACAAGAATCGTGGGGCTCCTTGCTTCGTGTTTTTGGAATTTCCATCTATTTAGTAGAAAACTTAATTTTTTAGCTTTAGAAACTATCAGTAGATATCAATTTTGAAATTCATAGACGATCCTACATATTTTAATCATCAAACCGCTTGGTTGCCTGGCAGAGATCACTGCTTAGTGATAAGGCCGCCGATTGTATTAGATACATACATCTTTCTTGTACCATATTTTCTTTCTATTGTTTCCTATTATTTAGTGATTGTATTACAATAAAGTGTAATAAATAAATACATAAAAATCATCATTCATTAAATTATTTCAAAGTAAATTTCCAAGCCCAAACTTCTCTTTGAATTTAATCCACATCGACTTTTAACGTCACAAAAACTGTATTCGTATTGTTGAATTGAAATTACCTTGAGATAATTTTAGTGTGAAATTAATAAAAAACAACACCATTTTGAAATCGAAAATAATTACACTTAACGTCATATTTCCTTATTAGGGCAACAATTAATTTCGAAGTAAGCGGAAAATTCAAAGATCACGACAGGAAAATCGGTTCTAACTGAACGTTCTACATCCGTGAGAATGCTATTTGTGAGATAAATATTAAATAAATACATTGTTAATAATGAATATTATTTGCTCTATTTCTCAGGGACTTGAATCTTTTTATAATAAAAGATTAACTTGATAGAATTAGGGCCGATTTTTCAATGCTTGGATAAAACTTATCCGTCCAATAAAGTATTACACGATAATATTAAAATGTCACGTAGGTAAACTGTCAAATACGGGCAATAAGAATACGTTTTTAAAGTGGTAGTTTTATACATTATTCGACGAATAAGTTTTATCCAAGCATTGAAAAATCGGCCCTTATTATATTTGTAATGAAATTAAGGACCATTTTTCATATTGACTATTTAGTGAAATAAGGGAACTTAAATCTAAATGTGGTTAGTCACAGGACAAGATTTTTAAGGTTTGATTCTATACTAGTAGATAAAAAGCAGGAGCATTTTGACTGAAACTGGGTAGGTATTAATACTATATTATGATTATTAAAAAGGCCCATATCTTTCTATCACTTGGTCCACCAATTATACAAGACTTAGTATGTGACTCTATTGTAAGCTCTAGGCTTAAAAACATCAACAAATTTTATGTAGGTACCTACTTATAAAGGAAAATTTATATCTAGGTAAATATAAAAAATGTTAAAATCGGTAGACAGACAAAAATATGAATTCATTTTGTATTAACATTACAAAAAAAAT
>CAJQZN010039310.1:0-20698 GCA_907164685.1 Colias eurytheme | reverse complement strand
TAAGGGATGAATAAATTGAACATGACTAACATAATATTATGGACGTTATAAAATTTGTTGTTAAATGTAAGTTGATAATACATATAATATGTAAATAGGTAGGTTCGTTCATGGTATGTATAGTTATGTCACTTACGTACGCTTCAAAATCTTTTTCCCTTGATTGAACGTTTTCCCTTGATTGAACTAAAATTCGGGCACTCATTTTTTGATAAAATCCTGCAGCTTTCAATGTACCTATAAGAAGACAGGTTTTTTCAAATAAAAGTAATAACAATTATTGTCTAGCATTTATTAAAATTAATAATTTCATTTATAAAGCACAAGTAGTCTCTACTTTTAAGAAGAGTCCTAGTAAGAGGTAATTTCGCAATACTATCTGGAATTTTCCAAGAATCAAGTTTCAACAAAGGTCTACTTGAATAAAATTTACTTAAGATTTTAATAATTTCCTATTGACGTTTTAATCTGAATTATGCCAATTAGCCTAAGGCTGCATTCTTTTCCGCGATTTCTTAAAGCTTGGCAATTTAAATTAATTCATATTTATTAAATAAATTTAACAATTGTAATCATATGTACTAAGGCAAACAAGTAAAATATGATCAGAGTCCCGTATCGAATGTTTAAAACTGATACCTAGTTATTTATATCCAATACTAGCGGTCCGCCCCGGCTTCGCCCGTGGTACATATTTACGTTTTCTCTACATAAAAACCATCCTCGTACTTCAAGGAATATAATAAAAAAAGAATTATCGAAATCGGTTCAGCCGTTCTCGAGTTATGCGCTTACCAACACATTTTGCGATTCATTTTTATATATAAGATTCTGTTAGAAACCTAAAGATAATGTCTCCTATTGAAGCACTAAGAGACGAACACGATATATACCTTACCATAAAGGAATACCACCATCTATAGCTAAAACATACGATATTACTGAGGACATAGCTATTGCTATTTTTAATATACCCGTTTATTTCCGTCTTCTATCCCCATAAACACATAAAGTACAGTATGACACTCTTTCTTCCCGCCTATCCAATCCCCACAAAGTCTTCTTTGTCGATAGAATCTCCATAACTCTCTTGAAATAATAATTCTTTACAATTTCAAACAGTATCTAAACTCGTATAATTACAACGTACGCGTAAGCACACCTTAGAAACACGGTTCTAATAGGAACCTCCCTGTATGGGGGAAAATAAAAAGCATGGTGTTTACCATTTCTAGGTCAATGGGGGCCTTAGATGACGTCAAAGCGAAATACATAGAGTTTTAAGGGGTAACAGTCATCAAGGAATAAGTGAATAAGCGTTTATCTATTCAACTGTATGATAATCGTGACGAGGACTGTTGCTTTAAAGGGGTTTCGAGATGGAATACTTTATTACGCGGTTTTATTTCTTGTAAAGTTTTTTACTTACTCCATTTGAGCTATGGATGGTTGGTGGTTATTCTGTTAATGTTACACGCATTTATTGGAACATTAACTTTGTTGGGAACATTATTTTTCCCTTATTTTTTCTGATCGATTTCAATTGCTTCCAGTATTTGATTCTTTAATCAACGTTTATTATTTGTAACTTGTTCGGATTCATAAGCATCATCATTCTTAACTGAATCTAAGTTCATTTGCCACCTTCCAAAGCTCTTCTTTTCAAAGCTAGATATACTATTCGCTGGTCAATAACTTGAGTTACAAATTGTGACTACCTCAACTAATAATACTTTTTTCCATATGCCTGCAGACAAATTTCTATGGAATTTAATAAAATATATCGATATTCCCAACAAGCTAGTAAATATATAAATAAATATGTCAGGGCATTATTCACACACGGCACGATCTGATTCCACATTAAGTTTTTCGCCTGTGTTATGGAAAACAAATGGCTGATAAACATACATATATATAATTTTAAATATATACTTACATAAATAAATAACATCCAGACATATCACACACACAGAGCTAACATCGATATTCATCACACAAATATTTGCCCTGGGTGGGAATAGTGGTAGAAATGGGAATCGAACCCACTATCTCTGGCTTCGAAGGCAGGGTCACTACTATTTAAGCCGACCTGTCAGTCAATATATACGATTTTAACACTAGATATAATCTACATAAGACACGCATTAGTTTCAACAGATGCTGGCAGCGCTTGCAGCGCTTGGCACGGGGCTGGTGCAGCCGGCGCTGCCGCAGGCGTGGATGATGCAGCGGCTGGCGGCGGCTAGACCGCTTGATGGGTGAGTGATGAACACAATTTTATATTATTATGTATGGACGTTGCAATAATTGTCATTTTTGTTGCTAAAAACTGTAGGTCCACCGACAGATTTTCTTGAAAATAAATTTTAAATCGTAGTACTTTTGAACGAATATTTAAAATAACCAATAACAATGCAGAAGAAGAATAAACGCAGCCAAACCCGCGGGCGTTAGTTAACGTTCAATAAATAAGTTTAAAAAGCTCCGTAATCCGTAGGAGGGCTCAGTAATCTTAAATCCTAATGAAATACGTGTGACCTAATTGCTTTGATGCGGTTGCATTTGAAATTTTAAACTTTTAATAGCATTTAAGCTGACATATCTGAATTTTTTAAAGTTAAATACTTTTTTCTTCGATTAGTGGCGAAAAGATGTAGTTTGAAAAGCTTTTTATTAAACTGTACTAATCTTTGGATATCTATACATATAATAAATCTGTAGAAGGGTCAATTCTGTACATTGAAAATATTGAAAAAATAAATAGCAGGGGGTGTTACTGGATCGAGACCAAACCCAAATATGTGATTAAAAAATTTTTTGTCTGTCTGTCTGTCTGTCTGTGACTGTATGTGAAGACATCACGTGAAAACTAACGGTTCGATTTCGATGAAACTTGGTATTATTATACCTTATTATCCTGGGAGTAAAATAGGATACTTTTTATCCTGGAAAAATACGTAGAAAAAAAATTAATTTTAATTTTTCAGTTTTAACCATAGACGTTGTTCTGTAGAACCGCGAACACACGTTGCGTATTTTTATAGGCTTAGCCGTATTTTGGTCCAATAGATATTTATAAGATGTCATTGTCAGAGTTAATCAAAATGGAGACCATCCACGCGAAGACCGACATCCGCGCGGACGGAGTCGCGGGCGGAAGCTAGTATCATAATATAGCTAAGATCATATAAAATATTACCTTCTTAGGTATATTAAAGCATCAACTGCAGTCTATGGGAAATTCAAATTAATCTAAATGTAATGTAAACAAAAGTCTTGTAGTTACCAAATTCTTATTCCATACATTTTACTCATTATTTTGCAACATGAATTCAATTCAAATTAGAACAGACGTTATTAATTATTAAAAATGGTATTCATCACATGAAGAATTATTTGCTAATGTAATGTTTAAGCTAATCAGTTTACTTAATATTTATTTATTTATTTATTTATTTACTCTTTATTGTACAACATATTACAATGAAAGTACATAAAACAAAACAATTTAAAATGTACAAACGGCGGCCTTATGGCTCAAAGCCATCTCTGCCAGGCAACCAGGCAATATACAGTTTATAATATACAGTTTCAATGTAGTAAATCACTATTGACTTAGTATAAGGTCTTATACTATATCGAGTATCAAAGGCTCTCTAGCAAAGGATAAGGATAAACAGCTTTTGATTTATAATTCAGCAATTGATAGACAAAATTGTTAAATCGATAGACCCTTCTAATGACATTGAAATGTTATGTAGTTTATTTAACGACTGAGACGAAGAATTCATCTTTGATAATATTATTAAAGCAATTTTTATTATGTACAGTTTTCAAGATTGCGTAGTAGGTAATATTTCGTCTAGGTACTTACATAATTATCTTGATTTAAATATTATTATTTTATGATATTCCTTTAAGTATAGATAATTGGTTTCTAGAAAAGCAAGAAAAATAAAGAGAGAAATCGTTTTATTGCACCCGAAAAATTATTTCAGTGATATGAGCATCTAATCTAAGCACATAAGTTACATACTTATAAATAGTTATTTTCGATAGCGACAAGGGATTTTACATTCTTTCATAAGAGTGGATATGGAGTGGATTCAAAACTTGTTTACTCTGAAATCATTCTATGAAAATCGCAATTTACACCTACAAACACATCAATATAAACATGCGCATGCTACTACCGAAGAATACACCGTATTTAGTTGGACTAAGGTACATTTTGCGGTGCTAAATGATAAATAAACTTGTACATAAAGATGAATCCTTGAGACGAACGTTGGTTATTCAATACGGAACTGATTTTGCAAGGTTTTGCTTACTTTGGTTAAAAACTTGATTCTAATCTTATGTTATCCTTAACGAGGTTGTATACGAATCTTCTAGAAATATTAATTATGAGGGAAGGATAATTTAATATAAGTAAATATTAAAATATGATGCTTCCGTATTCATTGTTTTAAAATATTGTTTTTGTGCGTTTTGTTTAACAAATTGATCGATAAACTTTACAAAATGCACAATAAATTGGTATTTCTTGTATGCCAAATCTCAAAATATTCACCTAGTTTTAATTTTCGTTACAACAAATACTTGTCATAAATTGCATTGCATTCATATCAACCCCAATACATATTTAAACAGTTAATTGATTAAATTATAATGCCAAAGGCAATGTTTTAGATTCAGTAACACTTGTCTCGAGATTTCTTCAAGTGAATTAAATGAAGTTAGATTTATTATAATCTTTAGTTATTGGTAAAGGTCAAATGTAGCTCTGACGTTTTGACTTGTAGCAATCTAGCAAACATTTAGATTGTGGAATATCAATTGGCATTAGCATTTAAAATACGCGCAATTAAAATGTACCTACCTGATAGTGTTTGTTTTAGAGTTTTTACGAGTAGATAAGTGTATATAGTTTGGTTTTCAAATAGTCAGGTTAGGTTTGCACTTAGCAAGGACTAATGACCAGCACATTTTCAAAAGTAGGTACCTAATACTTTGGTTTAGGAGTACCTATGTAGTAGGTAGGGGAGATGGGCCCAAAGGGGGCACCTTACGGGAAAATTAAAAAAAATGAAGTTTGAAAAGAAGTTAATCCATTTATTTTTTTGCCAAAAGTTCCATTAATAAATACTTTTGAATGCTAAGTGGTTAAATTTGTCAAAAGTTAAAGTATATAATAATTATTAACAGATTACTAAAAGCCTACGATTGCCCGCTTTGCCCGACGGGGGGGCCTAAAGCGGGCTTTCGTTTAGGGCAAAACGGGCAGTAGTTGGGTAAAGCGGGCAGGCCTGGATTTAAACAGTAGATTTCAAAATATACAGCCACAAATAATATATACAATAATAAATAGAGTAAAAGACACAAAAATATTTTATAAGTTATGTATTTCAAACAGTCATACAATTATTTTTAAATGAATATATGAAACAAAGGAACTTCTTAGGAGCTTTAAACTTTTAGGTACAATATTTCCAGATATATCTGAAATAATATTTAAAAAAATAACGCCCTGTTTACAGTCTATCATTATTTAGTCTCTAATAAGCGATACAATTATTTTATATATTTATTTATTTATAAATCCTAAAATAGTGTAATTATTTTGGAACTTGTATACCGGTAGGTATACAAGTTCCAAAAATTCTTGTTTAGACAGCACGTAAAATAAAGAGTCCATGTGGAATACGTATTCCAAAAGCTCCATTTCTTGTTCTGTAGAAAAGACAATAGTAAACCTACCAAGCTTTACATTACACAAACCCGATTTAAGATGTCTGCAATGTCGTTCTTGGAATCCCATATATATATTTAGTTGTTATTTTTTTGACAGGTTTTCCTAACTCTTACACTTCTCGTTTTGCTTGCTGCATAGTTGAGCGTTGCCATGAGGCTTGTGAAGTTTTACGCTTTATATTGACGCCGGTTATAAGCGGTCATCTGAAAGGAAAAAGCAAATTAACAAAAGAATGTAACATTTTAGCGGACGGGGCAAAGCGGGCGCGTGCCCGCTTTACCCTGCCCGCTTTGCCTTTTTCGACATTTGAAAGGTTCAGACGAAATTCTACCTCAAAATTTTTAGACACGTGGATTTTTATGGAACCAAAATATGGCCAGATAGCCACTTAATAACTAACAAATTTTGGTTAAAGGATTGTAAACACCAAAATAAAAAGAACACATATTACGTATACCTTGCAATATTTTTCAAAAATCGTCGAAAAACATTTATTTGTTGCAGCTTGTAAATGCGTGCTCGCAAGCGAATCCAACGACTGCCGCGAGGTGGGAGGGGTGCGGGGATCGTGCTCACGAGTCGCGCGCGCGCCATTATTTAAAATTCCGATACTATACTGAGTGCCCGCTTTAGGCTCTATGCCCACTTTAGGCCCCTTTCCCCTATATGTACCTGCATTGTTAGAGTAGATTATATTTTGAGATACTTTTACTGCATTCCTCTATCTGTAAATGCGATTGTCGTTATAATATGTAATATATAAATTAATAAAATATATATATCTTCTTCTGTCTTTATATATTATACTAGGTTTCTGCCCGCGGCTTCGCCCGCGCAGTCAAAGAAAAACCCGCATAGTTCCCGTTCCCGTGGAATATCCGGGATAAAAACCTATCCTATTTCCCGGGGTAAAAAGTAGCCTATGTCCTTTCTCGGGTATCAAAATATCTCTATACCAAATTTCACGCAAATTGGTTCAGTAGTTAAGGCGTGATTGAGTAACAGACAGACAGACAGAGTTACTTTCGCATTTATAATATTAGTATATGTATAGTATGTATAAGAAGATGCAGTAGCTAATACCTAAATGTCAAGATGTAATAATTTCCCGCTTCAATGCCTTTAGAGATTCAAAGCTATTTCTCCCGCAGTAGAGCGCCAATTCCACGAAAAACCCAAAGAGAAGGTTTCCAGAACTTTCTCAAATGACAACCTTTAATGTATTTAATTCGTTACACGTGCACGATAGAAATTATTTGATGTTCATTTTTTAAACACGTGGAAAGTAGACGAATGCTTATTACAATTTTTAGGATCCTCAAAAGGTAAAAAAGGAACGGAATGTGGTGGACTTTATAGGATCACTGTCCTTTTTGTAATTCTAAATTTCTCAAATCTGTTACTTAACATTTATAGAATTTGTACAGCTTTTTAACAATCAAGCTTCGAAAAGTTCCTACTTTCTGGAACTTTTTCGACGTTTGCCTTTCAGTATTAAGGTGTTACTAATATCTATACTAATAATGCTAATAATTTGTTTGTTTGCTTGGTTGAACGCGCTAATCTTAGAAACAACGGGTCTGATTTGAAAATTTTTTCAGCGTTAGATAGCCCATCTAACGAGGAATTATGATCACGCTAAGATTGCGTACCACACCTACTTATGAATAGATATAATTCTTTCCAACAAAAAGCAATCAAAACATTAGCAAGTGAACAGCACAACTATGTGTCAAGTGAACAGAATCACGAAGCAATCCCGCGGAAAGCCCAATAAAATGGCGCATGAAACTGTGACACATTTCCAGAAGCTTCTATCAAGCCGATATCGGATCGTTAACATTTTATGACAGCCACGTACTTGCCGGAATCGGATGAACTTTCCGATTTAATTGGATTGTTTGATTCGCTACAACTCAGATGTAATAACGAGATACGTAAAAATAGATCAAAGGCTTTGATTTGATACATTTTATAGGGTTTACGGCGTTTTGTCGAGGATTAGCAAGGATTCGACTTCATTATTTTTAGTTGATTGTGTTGTTTTTAATTATGTCTGATTTCTAATGAAACCTAAATTACTATGTCTATTAACGTAGCGATTTTACTTAAATTTAAATTATAAAAGATATTTGTGGTTTTATAAAATTTTCTGCAGACAAGCTCATTCCTTGAGTGTTTTCAACGTGTAATCATCAATCAATCATTTTACGCACCTACAATCATCTAAATTAAAGGTTAGATACTCCATAATACCCATAGGAAATATTCCATCGTTAAAGACAAATATTATCTCGTAAAATATATTTAAACTGCATAATATTCAACACCTACATTTAAACAAGACGTTAACTGCGTCTTAAAATAACTACTCTTTAAATATCAATTCGCAAAACTTATTATCCATTGAATGAATTATCAAAGTATTGATTTATTTAAGACGGAGTGCTTCAAGGTTGCATATTTAGCCCCATTTGTTATTTAAATGTTTACTTTAGAATCGGATCCATTGTTTAACTTGCAACTGTGCCACTAATTATAATAACAGTGATTTTAACTTTAGCGTTATCTTTTAGGTAGCGACGTATTTGGAAAATCTGGGTTATGTTAAATTGATTTTGGCTAAACTATTTGTTAAGTAACTGGCTGACTAATAAGACAATACTAGTTTATGTTTCATAATTAAAAAAGTACCAAAACGTACTGTAAGCCTCCATCAAAATTTGCATTTAAAACTCTACATTTTAGACGATATTTCGAAATTCCAAAAGGACTCAAACTGTAAACTATATCTAAAGACAACAAAAATACATATAAAACTGCCTTCACAGCTTCCCAAAACATGAAAAATTTTCGCATCTCCTGATCCCATCTTATACCGTCTACAAAAGTGTCTCGAAACATATCATTTTTAAGAAGCATTGTAACGAATACGACACGATATTTATCCGAAACGATTGTCGCGACGCATCCGTAACGGTATTGTGTACATTTCAGTGCCTCTTAGCCGTTTGTGAAATTGTATTGATGTGTAAATTCGTTTCTTTATTGGAAAATGTAAACGTACGGATAAAGTTGTGATGTTAAAAGAAAGACGAAGTTATGATTTAACGGTGGTAATGATAGATTTTGGAAAATATTCGAACTGCAATTTAGGACAGACAATGCTGAATTGTAACATGAAAAATTGAGAATTGCAAATTTTTCATTGCAATTGGTCTTTTACAGATACCATAGCTTAGGAACCGGTAGATCGAAAAGAACGTAAAGTATTATGATAAAAAGATTAATTATTATTAGTGTATTATTAACTTTAGAGATGATTTATTACAAAGATATATGAATTTATAAAAAAAAATCGTAGTGATTTCATTCCAATTCATTAAATTATGAAATAATTACTATCAAATGCCGGCACATATTTCGATACTCCATATATTTTTTTTAACCACTCTCATTTTATTCGATAATTTACTAGGCTACAGCGAGTTATATTCCTTATTAAAAGCTTTCTCTCGTTCATTCATACAGTTAAACACACAATAATTATACTTGTCATCAAACACCCATACTCTTACATCAAAACAGACTATAACCTAAATACGGACAAAAGGCCGTCAGTTGAGCATCGAATAATTTCAATATTCCTTCAAGAAACATCAGAACTGCGCACAATAGAATCACGCGGCTTTGTTGCCTCGCTTCTGACACTACAGTATACTATTCACAGCTTTTTGAGATGTGAATTCAATATCGATATGTTTACAATTGTACTGCTCAATAATTAGTTATGGGAGTCGACGTGCACTCTGCTTGAAGTCTGGATGTCGAATGAGGATTTTGTCTCTTGACATACTTGAGACAGCCCTTTCCTGTTTTGTTTTTTTTTTGGGTTCGGAAGTGGGCTTTGTGTATGGAAAGAATACGTTGTGTAATAAGATTTTTGATAGACTTTAATTATACATATGTGCTCACGTCAATATTATAATTTCATAAATAATTCGCTTTAATCGCTTCTACTGTAGCGTCTGTGACTCTACATCTCACAAATAATATCAAAAATGGGCTAGTATTATAATGACAGAAGTTAGAGCTGAGTATGTAGTTAAGTAAGCTTATATTCATTAATTTTCCACTAGTAACATAGGGTTTTATTTCAAACTAGTTGCGCTCCTCGGTTTCACCCGCGTGGTTCCGCTCCTGTTGGTCTTAATGTACCTAATCTTAATATATATATATATAAATCTCGTGTCACAATGTTTGTCCTCAATGGACTCCTAAACCACTTAACCGATTATAATAAAATTCGCACACCATGTGCAGTTCGATCCAACTTGAGAGATAGGATAGTTTAAACATGTATATACCACGGGCGAAGCCGGGGCGGACCACTAGTGATATTATATAGCCTATAGCCATCCTTGATGAATGGTATATCTAACACCGAAATAATTTTTCAAATCGGACCTGAGATTAGCGCGTTCAAACAAACAAACTCTTAAGCTTTGTAATATTAGTAGATATATATTCACCTTTAGTTTTAATATATCCTAGTTTATAAAATAATTAATTAAATTATGTCTAACAGGATGTCGTGATCATTTAGCAGGAAAATGTCGTTCTGAATAAATTATGTTTTTAGTTAAAATTATGCATGACACTGTTATGTATCGCGTAAAACGATGGCATTTAACTGTTTTTTTTATTTATATACAATGCCTTATTAAAAATGTGTTGCTTTTTTCTATAATTGCGTTTTTGTAAAATTGTTTTGAAGTTATAAGTAGTTATTTAATGGGCTGATTTTTCAATCCTTGGTTAAAACTTATTCGTCGAATAATGTATAAAACTACCATTTTAAAAATGTATTCTAATTGCCCGTATTTGACATTTTATGTGACATTGTAATATTATCGTGTAATATCTACTTTATTGGACGGATAAGTTTTATCCAAGCATTGAAAAATCGGCCCTAAGATAAGTAAAAAGTATAGGAGATTGTTAAAAATATTTAGATTTTCGAAAAAAAAATTATGTCACATATTATATGCGACATAATTTGTGTGTGCACCTATTTTTAACAAGTTCGTAGAGCACAGACACAACATTTTCGTAGAGGGATATTTTTAAATATGTATTTATTATTATTGAATAGGCAAAAGTAAAACTACGGAAATACAAAATTAATATCAATAATGGGGGTCACGCATTAGGGTCAGTATAAAGAAATAATCACATAATACATATGTGAGAAATGAGTAGAAAGTTAAATACAGACAATTGCATTAGGTAGCTGAGCTTCCAAGAATTTCACAAAGTAACATTGAATCAAATGACGGTCATAATACTAATATTATAAAGCATATCTCTCTATAAATACTAATATTATAAAGCAGAAGAGTTTTTGTTTGTTTGGTTGAATGTGCTTATCTCAAGAACTACGGGTCCTGTTTGAACAATTATTTCAGTGTTAGATAGCCCATATATAGAGGAAGGCTATAGAGTGCTATATTTATCATCATGCTAAGACCAACAGGAGAGGAGCAATACGGGAAAAACCGCTGGACATAGGTAGCTATAGTGTAATATAATATTTGATATCTAATACATATTTGATAACATAATCAAATAAAAATAAATTAAACTACACATTAATTATACAGTTCTTTGGTTCATTAAAGATCGCATGGTGGAAATAGCTTGGTGGCTCAGATGGAAAATTACCGTTATATAAAAATAAAAACAGGATTTTTTACCGTCTATTAATCAAATCAAAATGTTTATATAAGTCCACTAGATAAATTAAATTAGTTAGTGGTAATCAAGGTGGTAATTAAACAAAAACAGATCGAAGGATAAATGATAAGGATAAATCTAATCAATAATTTACTATTAATAGATAAGTACTTAAAATAGTTTTTTCTGCAAAATGTTGCTTATTTTTTATTACGTATTGAAATTGGAATTTTATTTAACAGTTTCGATCCGACTCATTTTTCTTTGAACTGAAATATTGGAACAAATCAGGAATGTTTTGACGATAATAATTTTAGTGGGTCGAGATTTCTACGTTTCAAGTAAAGTTGTATAATGAACCCTTAACACAATAATTATAAATGAATCAGTGACAAATAATCTAAATTAATTTTTTTTCTATTTCGTCAATATTTAGCAGAAGTTTAAACGTGCAAAGACAAATCGATGAACATATACTATCTATTGTCGCGTCTTAAACTTTAGAGTCCCTTTTTTCTTCAGTTATTTTATAATGTTTTGCAAGGTCTGCTTTTAGGGTGGTAACTCTAGGATACAGTAATGTGACCTAATTCGTGACGAAGCATGCTCGAGACCAACTAACTAATGATGGTCCAACTATAAGGATGGATTAGGGGCTTTTTGGATTGCGGTGTATGACCATAATAATACATAATTTGTCAAAATAGTTATTCGTTTGGAATGAGGAATTAAGTATGAGAGTTAATCATCATAAGGCTATTGCTCATTATGAAATAAAAGGGATAAAAAAGCGCAATATACTTAGACAAAAGCTCTTGGCATAACGTATCAGATTCATATGCCTATTTTCCGACAGACATAACCTAACGTATTTATGAAATTTTCTTAAAATAATCAAATACCAATTAGGTGTACCTACTATTCGGATATTGCTTTTTATTACCATTTAGGAAACTATAGGTACAAGATAGACATACGGTTATTGGTTTTCTGTATTACAGTTTTTTGTATGTGTAGTACATTCAATAATTCTAAACCATTTTTCTCCACAGGCTAGCAGACCCGGACAAGGTGGGACTGCCCCGCTCGTCACCGACCGTGACGGAACAGCCCCTGGACCTCAGCGCCAAGTCGACCTCCAGTACTAGCGGCACTCCGCCGCCGGACCTTAAGGTCCAGGATAATTCCAGGTTTGTGCCAATGTATGAGTTACTATACTCATATAAGCTTTAGAAATTGTATTTTTTTTAA
Source organism: Colias eurytheme (assembly GCA_907164685.1). Lineage (NCBI taxonomy): Eukaryota > Metazoa > Arthropoda > Insecta > Lepidoptera > Pieridae > Colias > Colias eurytheme. The sequence continues at coordinate 7,953 of CAJQZN010039310.1, read as the reverse complement.
TTTTATGTACCTGCTCTCTACCATGGTGTAAACACTTATTATAATGAACTAGCGGCTCCGCGCGGTTTCACCCCCGTGGCTTCACTCCTGTTGGCCGTAGCGTGATGATAATATATAGCCTATAGCCTTCCACGATAAATGAGCTATCTAACACCGAAAGAATTTTTTAAATCAGACCAGTAGTTCCCGAGATTAGCGCGTTCAAACAAACAAACTCTTCAGCTTTATAATATTAGTATAGATTAAGGCTTTTTCTTACTGTAACGTATCGGTAGAATTTGGATATACCTACCTATTAATAATAGGTGTATGTGTATGATGTACATAATTACAAAAATACATCTTCAGAATTGGCTCCATTGAACAGTTTTGACATCAATGAATGTAGAAATTGTAAAATGTAGTAATTATGTAGAAGGTTAAGCTTATTTCAAGGATAAGTTGAAATAATTTTAGTGGTCTGCATTAAAAAATACAAAGTTTGATTGTACTTTCAAAAAATCACCTGACGCTATAACCTAAAGCACTTTAGGCATAGAATAACATCACATTACAGTCGCAAAAATATCGATACAACCTTTTAACGTTAATTTATTATAAACAACATAATAAATAACGAAGCTAACAGCCAGCTAGTAAAAACCTTGAGTTTGAAATAAAATTAGGAGATCGTACAATGATAGTGTTCGCATTAAGGTCGGAGTTAATGTAATCCATTTAACGTTAAGTCGATTACTTGTAGGTGTTAAAATATTTGCAAATTAACAAGAGATACGCTTTGTTTGGATAGCTATTTTATTTAAATAGTTGGTATGTTTTTGTATAAAAATTCATTGGTAACTATGGATAAAATCTTGAGCTAGATTCGAATAAATCAGTAGTTATTCTTCCATAATCATATGGACTCCAAATTCTTTTGGCTTTGTCTGAGACAGTAGCAAAAATAATACGGAAAGCTTTTGGAAGGAAATTGAAAACAACTTTGAAACTATCCCATATTGCCGTTTTTTTTCAGTTTGAACGTTGGAATGATGACAATTCATATACAAAATTATTAATCTAAATTATATCCTACCTACTAGTCTAAATAAACATCATACATCCACTATCTCTCTTACATCCACTGCAAGAAAATCGAGACAAAATTTCGATGTCTATCTCGCAAGAAGAGATCACTTAAAAGGTGTCAAAGAAAATGGATTTTAAAAAATATCCGTTTGATGCAGACACGTTGTAAGGGCCCTTGAATCGTGACCGCGCCTTTAATATGCAATGAAGATTAAAGATAACTATCGTAGGGTTTTTAGGTTAAATCTGTGTCTTATATTATTATTTTTGTATGTTATAAATCACTGAGAATATACGCGGTAGGTATAGTAACTAACTAAAATAAAATGCCAACAAAAACTCAAAACTTATTTCCGAATTTAATTTATTTGTATGAAAGTAATTTTAGTGTTTATTTATTAATGAAAATATAACTATATGACGGCTTGCTACACGAATGTTAAAGAATTGATATGAAAATATTGATTAAAAAAAAATACTGGAGCTCTGGGTTATGACCTACAGAGTAAACCCTAAGACTCAACAAGCGCGGATCCAGGGGGGGGGTCACGGGGTCATGACCCCCCCTGGGCTAGGTCCACGACCTAAGTGGACCACTAATTTAATATTAACTTTTTTAAATTAACAAATTAATACTGTTCAACATGATGTTTTTATTGAATTTTGAGACATAAAAGTAATATAAAAACGATAAAAACAATGAAATCAATTACAAATGGTAACGGAAGAGAATATAACAAAAATTATAGAAAAAGCTTATTAGGGTCGACCTGTGATCGTAATTTAAGGACAAAAAATAGGTTTTTCGATTTTTGAAAAAATCTATAACTGCAGAATAAAGTGTAATGGTAAAGTTGTATGTAATTATTTTTTTTCTACAACTTTTACTGTTACACTTTTCACACAAAACCTCAAATATCGAAATATCCCAGTTCGTGGATAAGACATAAAATAGCAAAATTTTTTTTAAATGAACAATAGAAAATACAGTCAAATTACAACAAAATATCGGCCAAATGCGCGTCGGACTCGCGCACCGAGGACTCCGAGCAAACATATTTTTTCACTATGTTGTATTTTACAATTTTGTTTAAAGGATTTTTTTCTTTATCTGTGCTTGTAAGTGCTTAAGTCGTTGCTTTTAACCAAATTTCAAGACTGTGTTCACGGGAAGTACCTTGTAGGTTTTGATTGATGATTCCCTTGCAAGTATAGTTGCGAATTACAGAATATGCGGCTCTAATTGCTTTTTCTTCAGATTGCGCTCACATAGAATTTGAATTAAATAACAGATTTAAGTTATTATAGACCTGAGTTCTGATGTGAATATCAATGAAATACATGTATATTTTTATTTAATTTAATTAAATAATTAGGGTTTTCGCAGTTATTACTACATCTGTGCTATTACACGATACTTTTTACTCAATTTCAAGACTGCGTTTACGGGACAGGGTGCTCCCTGCAGGTATTGATTCCCTTGCTAATGTCGAAATCCTACGGTCTACGGTCCCTTGATGCTATGAAAAATTCAAACGTTTTAGCCAACGCAATCAAAAGATGCAGCTGTAATTGCTGAAAATTTTCGACACTCCCTAAGAAATCAAAACCTACAGGGTAGTTCCCGAGTACACAGAGTCATGTAATTTAGTACAATCAAACGTCTTATAACGAGACTAGCTTACCGCCCGCGGCTTCGCCCGCTTTCTCTAAAACCTTATAAATTATATACTATTCCCCTTGAATCACTCTATCTTTAAAAAAACTGCATCGAAATTCGTTGCGTAGTTTTAAAGATTTAATCATACATAGGGACATAGGCACAGAGACAACGACTTTGTTTACTAATTGTGAAAAGCATGAATTTTTCCTTAGATTATAATATAAAAAAAATATTTTTAAAATTTTTAAACTTAGGTACAACCCTGTTACTCATGAACGCTGTATTAACTGACATGTAGGTATTAACTTGATATTCATACCAAAAACTCAAGTCTATAATACCTTTACGCTATAATAAAATCAAACTTCTATGTCAACGAATCAGAAGATACAGCCGTAAATGCCGAAAAATTTCGCAAATTTCGACATTCGCAAGGGAATCAAAACTCAAAACCTACAGGGTACTTTCCGTAAACTCAGAATCTTGAAATTCGGTACAAAGCAACATCTTATAGTACAGATACAGGAATAATTGCAAAAAATATATATTTTTCAAGTTTGTCTGTCTGCCTGTCCTGTCAAGACAAAGATGAAATTCATACCGAATACTCAAATCTACGGTTCCTTAAAGCTGTGAAAAAATCAAACTTATAAGCCAACGCAATCAAAAGATACAGACGTTTATGCTGTAAATTATCGCAAATTTCGACATTATCGCGAGGGAATCAAAATCTATAGGTATTGTACTACTTCCCGTGAACACAGAGTTCTGAAATTTGGTTAAAAGCAATGTCAGCACAGATGGGGGAAAAATTGCTAAAACATACATTTCATGCTTATCAACATTCGCAAGTGTTGTCAGGAATCAAAACCTACAGGGTACTTCCCGTGAACACAGAATCTTGATATTTAATCTTTATTTAATAGAAACTTACGTCTTATATAGCATAGATAAAGGAAAAATTGCAAAAAGTATATTAAAGTAATATAATATTAAAACATATAAAAATGTTTGAACGGAACTCTTGGTTCGCGAATCCGACTCGCACTTGACCAATTTTTTTAAAATCTACGTATCAATTAAATTACCAAAATATAGCTTTTGAAAATTGCCCATGTCTATGTGACCCCCCCCCTGGCACTAAGGCTGGATCCGCCCTTGAGACTCAACCATAGAAACAAAGAGGGAGAGGATTAATATTTAAAGAAAATTTATCAGAAAAAAAAAAGAAAATATTTGTCATAAGTATTTATTAAATATTTAATAGAACGCAAGAAATAAATTGAGTAGCAAACTTGTAGGGAAACAATAAGAATTTGACACGGTCAGCTACATTACGCAGCTCAGTATATTGACCATTATATGTTAGGCCTGTAAGCTAGCATAAGCTATGGTAAGCTATAACTAAGCTAGTAATGAAGGTTAAGTGAATTTGGAAAAATAAGTGCATTTTATAGTACGGTTATGTCATTAAATTATGTTTGAAATAAATCATTTCGCTTTCTGATATTTAACTATGGTTTTAAAATATTTTTCTTTAACCGTAATGCTAATTTACTTAAAAGTAAAAAAGATGACTAAAGCATAATATCCTGGATTTCTAAATATCAAAATAAACAGTCCAAATTGCGTTTTTCTTTATTGAAAATTTAACGATACGGTCTATGGCGACACAAATCACTACAAAATTACTATGTGCCTTGTGTCACCATACTTAATCACGAATACTTTGATATTCTCATGTCGAACAACGAAAATATTAATTTGCAATGTACATTACAAGTTTATTCGTATTTCAATTGTAGACAATTTCCAACAAATCGTTTAACAAAATCAAACTATTACTAGCTTCGCATATCTTCGCAGTATTGGTGTGCAAGCTTTACAGCACCATGGCATGTCACTTCCTATTGAAACATTGCACCACATAGCAAACAATGGCATGTGAACGCACCCATTAAACTGCGAAGTTCATGAACTCTAATCATTCCTGAATCTTCTATAAATCGAATTATTTGCTTGGTTATGCAATATGGCAGCTGAAAGTGATAATAAGAGTTAAGTTGTGCAATGTGCATGTAGGATGGATTAAATTGTTGTTTCGTTAGGATTTTGTAGGAAAATCTTGTAGTAAGGAATCTTGTTGAAAAGGTGTACTTTTATTGAGAGGATACCAAGACATAAACGACACTTTAAACACAGTATTACAATATCTTTAAATATGTAGTGTCCAGGAATATTTTTAAAGACCCGATTTAAAAAAAAAATAGTTTAATTATTTTTTTCATGAAATAGGTAACATAAAGATGAATTACAAATGTAGGTATAGACATTTCAAAATATTTAACGTGCTTGTCTTTAAAAAAATTGCGACTGCTCCTTGCTTTTATATGAACAATAATTAAAAATATAAAAATATATTTTAAAACAATTTGGAAAACATAATGATGTCATGATAGTGTTATTAAAAACATTAAAACATATAGATACATATTGGCACCGGGACAAACGATTGGGCGGCTTGCCAGCTAGGGCGGGTTATGTCACATAATTATGTTTTTTATTTATGTTTTGATGAGGTAGTTAAATTGTTAAATTATTTAATTTTTGTATATTTTCATAATTTAGGTAGTTAAAAAGACAATAAAAATATGTCATTTTTGGTTAAGTGTTCTGTTATGTTAAGTACCTTATCCCTACTAATATTATAAATGCGAAAGTAACTCTGTCTGTCTGTCTGCCTGTTACGCTATAAACCTCTCAACCAATTTTGATGAAATTTGGCACAGACAATCTTTAGACCCTGAGAAAGAACATAGGCTACCTTTTATCAAAACACCACGTGGGCCAAGCCGCGGGCGGAAGCTAGTAACTAAGAAATAAACTATTAAAAACATAAAATCTATTTAATGTTTTATTTTTTAATTGAATGTTTAAGTTAAAAAAGCTTCTTCAATCACGCAGGGTTATTTGTGATAGGTACTTGGACAATAAATGATTCTAAGTCTGAGACACAAACATCAAAACTAATCCTCATAAAACCTCAACATTTTTTTTAAACTCAAATTATTTATAACAGCGAAGCCGTCAGCAAATAATTAGTGCTTTTAGCGGTAGAAATGAGTCTAGAAATGAGCTTTCCGTCTAATACAAAATTGGCTCTAAATCAAAGCACTATAACGCCTAGACATCATTGTTTTACTCCCAGGGGGCCATGGGGTCGTTTTCATCACGCTTTTTTATTATTTCAGTCTAGTAGCTAATAATAATCTGTGGGAAATTACTAATAACTCGGGAGGCTTTTCATTTAGTAGAACTGCACTAATGATAAAATTCATGTAGGTACTTCTATACTTTAAAAACATCATTATAATATTAATAATCGACTTATTCAGATTAACAAAAATATATAGTATAAGTAACAATATTGTAGCAACTCATCGTAAAAAGCAAATAAAATTATATGGGAAAATCATAAAAATCTGCGGAAAATTATCTACTTATATCTTCGACTAGACGAAAATTTTAATTAAAAATTATCTTGATGAAATCATTCACTTACTAGGTATATAAATATTAAATATTATTTAATTTATATATTATATAAATATTAAATACATGAAAATTGTTTTTTCTCGAAATACGTGAAGATAAACAGTAGAATCTTTAATCTATTAATGGTTTAATCATAAAAATAAAACAATTAATATAGTGTTACAAAAATCATTTTAAATCCATTAAAACGCAAGATAAGCCATTACGAACATATAAACTACAAAGAAAGCATTATCAAATTGGATGTCAAGAACCGTTTTATTGTGCCATCGCTCCGTGACGAATGGTTTGCGAAATATATCGACTTATCAGACGGACATACAAACTTTTATTTGTTTTAACGCATTCATGCCAATGACCAAGATATGCGAAATTAGATTATGAAATAGTACATATGATATATTATATATGGCCTATGTTTAGGCAGGATAATAAATTATTACTGTTTTTTAGGTTTACCTGTAGATAAGATTAAAAATTTTACCTAGAGGTAAAAGTAAGATCTACAAGTAGGTATGCCAAATTTTTACGCCTGGGATAATTTTCTGTGATGATCTATATTAAAAGTTAGTCTTCGTACAATAAAGTCGTTTAGACATCCTTATTTAGGTGAAAAGAGTTGAATATTACTAGCTCTATAACATAGGTACTATACAAATTACTGATAACTTAATATAAACAAAAATAAGTCATTTAGTCTGACTTGAGACTACAGCACTTAATTGTAAATCAATTTTATCTATCGATCTTAGTTTTAATATTTCTTAAGTAAAGTTATCAGGTCATTATTTTAAAGGAAATTAAAGGCCTTTCAAAATCACAATTCGAAAACCAATTACCTAAATGAAGGTACCTACAGTTGTGTTGAATAATAAACCAAATCATCTTTTTCATTCAAGTCCTCAATTCATTGTTAATTTCCTGTATTATCAAGACTGCAGACAAGACATATATTTGCCGCTTAATCGAATCATTCTGTCTTTTGTATACATTTCTTACTAGCTTTCCGCCCGCGGCTTCGCCCGCGTTTTCAAAGAAGAACCCGTTCCCGTAGGATTTCCGGGATAAAACCTATCCTATGTCCTTTCTCGGATATCAAAATATCTCCATACCAAATTTCATGAAAATTGGTTCAGTAGTTTAGGCGTGATTGAGTAACAGACAGACAGACAGAGTTACTTTCGCATTTATAATATTAGTATGGATTATAGTGCAAAATGTTTTTGAGTTACATTTAAATTATGATAAGTCGTAGGATATCTATCTTGAAATCTGGTTCTTAATTCATTTGCCAATTTAATGTGTTTCTTCTTCAGTTATTGAGACGTAGTCTGAATAAACTGTATCTTTCATTGTTAACAAGTCTAAATTCTGATACACTTTCCTGTTACAAACGGAACAATTTCATGGAAAATCCCTTTTCCATATCTCACAGTACATCTAGGAAAAATGTGAAATTGCGTCTAAGTCATTACCCAAGTTCATATGCAAACCTAACAATGCCCTCTCGAGGGAGCACGTAAAAAATCTTCTCACCTCCTAAGAAATGGGGTGTCAAGGAGATTGTGAAATTCATACATTCTTCCCGCCTCGTGGAGAATTGTCGGAATTTCTTGCTAGATAAGCGAACGAAGGAAATTGTGAGGATGTGTATCGAAAATCGTTTT
>CAJQZN010039308.1:0-18669 GCA_907164685.1 Colias eurytheme | reverse complement strand
TATTGCACTTTTTAAAATAGTATATGCTGAATATGGAAGTGTTTTCCATCTTAGCCCTTAGCAATTTCACCCATCTTTTAATCTACCATATTATCGGGAAATTGTAAATTCTACCGCAAGTATTGCACTTTTTAAAATAGTATACCTAATATGCTGAATATGGAAGTGTTTTCCATCTTAGCCCTTAGCAATTTCACCCATCTTTTAATCTACCATATAACATATTATTGGGAATGAAGTATACAAGATGTCTTTGAAAATCCCTCAAAGTTAGAAACTTCATTTGAAATCACCAACAAAACTTAGAAACTTAACTAACTTGAACAATATTCGTAATTGTTATACGTAAAACACATATTTCCATGTATTCAAAGGCAAATTCTTTAGAAACACCACCGCCATACAAATGGTTTGAGACAATTAGCGTCCACGTATTGTTGTTTGTGTGTTTGTCTTGTTATGCAAGTGACCTATTTAGTATATTAGTATGCAACGGTTTCACTCATGTAGGTGTAACAAAATGGTAGTGTTTTGAAAAATGTATTGGAAACCGATTTTTGAATGCTACGAGAAGTGGCTTAGTTTAAACATAGTAGGTATAAAGCCGTATTATTATATGTAGTACTCTTTGGTATAAAGGTTATATTTATACTATGGTTTAAACGTAGTTAAAACTATTTTTAGCATTAAATTCAATATTTATAATTAGATCACGCTTGGATATTTGTAAATTTAGTGAATAGACAGTCATTTAAAAAAATTTTTGGAGACGGGTTACCTACTCAAAATGATTCTTTTATGTAGTTGATTTTTATATTTATGCCAACAAATTTCAAATTGATAATCCTAATCAAAATATCTACAAACCTACATAATATGCTAAGACTCAATTTAACCGACTTTAAACGAAAATTTTTAGTCAAACTTTTGAACAACACATAATCTAGGATCGATGACAATACAACTTTACAATAATTTCATGAGTATAAGCGTGTTTTTAGGGTTCCGTAGCCAAAATGGCAAAAACGGAACCCTTATAGTTTCGTCATGTCCGTCTGTCCGTCTGTCCGTCTGTCCGTCTGTCACAGCCGATTTACTCGGAAACTATAAGTACTACAGTGATGAAATTTGATGGGAATATGTGTTGTATGAACCGCTACAAAAATATGACACTAAATAGTAAAAAAAAGAATTGGGGGTGGGGCCCCCCATACATGTAACTGAGGGATGAAATTTTTTTTTTCGATGTACATACCCGTGTGGGGTATCAATGGAAAGGTCTTTTAAAATGATATAAAGTTTTCTAAAAAACATTTTTCTTAAAGTGAACGGTTTTTGAGATATCAGCTCTCAAAGTCGTAAAAAGTATGTCCCCCCCCCTCTATTTTTATAACTACGGGGTATAAAATTCTAAAAAAAATAGAGGTGATGCATGCTAATTAACTCTTTCAACGATTTTTGGTTTGATCAAAGTATCTCTTATAGTTTTTGAGATAGGTTGATTTAACTGTAATTTATTATATTTGCTGCTACGGAACCCTTTGTGCGCGAGCCCGACTCGCACTTGGCCGGTTTTTTAATGATATGTCCGTGTTCTGTTACAATTCCTGTTGCCAAGGGAAAAATGTCAATTTATTAAAAACGTATCAGTCAACACGGCAAGTTCACTTAAACAATTAACGACTACCATCTAACCGTGTGAACTGCTGCTTCACGAAAGTTTAGTTTGATTGTCGGCTTTTGGAGGTTAACCGTTAGTTAAGTTTAAACTGCGTTTGCGTAGTTTGTATAAAATATACCGGATATTTAGTGGAGTGACAAGTTAATATGATAATAATGCTTATTTCGTGGGCTGTTATATATTATATCATAAGGATATAGCTAACGCTAGTCAAAGCACAAAATAATAACTAGTAGCTAGGTCAAAGTTAGGATTAAATCCCGTTTAAAACACTATTATTATTACTACTACTACACTATTTGAATATTGTTTCTATGCACAGATTATCACTTAACGACAGGAGATCTTTTAAGTGTTGGCGCTAACATAAAAATACTAAAATATTTAGTTTAAAAAATAAAAAAAGACGTGTGGCACTCGGGGACTGCCGCGGTAAAGCTATTGCATGCTATGCCTTTAAGCCACACCTCCGTGCCCGTCGGAGTGGGAAGCGTGAGGTTTTTCGTTACGCAATTTCTGGATTCGGTCCCCGCGCTCAAGGCCCGCGATAGAAGTTATGCAACAGCTTAAAATTCAATCGAATAACTAATCACATGTTCTTCTTACAGTATTATTGCATACTAATAGCACAGAATAATATTGTAATACTGTGCTAATAGCGTATAGTTATAGTAATTTATGATCCATTCTCTTGCAAATACTAAAATCTTTTGTTTAGGAAGTTACGTGTAGCAAGCCTGTACGGTAAAGATTATAAAATAGGACATACATCACATGTATGAGAATTTATATGGCAAGGTAATTTAGTTATATTATGGTCGTTTGGTTCCGCAGTGGGGAAAAATATTTTTATAGATTTATTAATTACTAGCGGTCCGCAAGCTAGAGAAGAAAACATGGATTTTTTGTCGTAATTTTGTTGTTTAAGTATTTTTTGCGTGATCAGTGTATGCAAAACTACAAGTCCCTTCGCGCTAGTATACCAATAGTGGGACACACTGTATAGGTTTGTCGCTAATGTTCTGTTTCATTCAACAATTCTGCTGAAAGAAATTTATGACTTTGTAGGATTTTAATTAGAAAATTGAATGTTGAAAGGTGAATTCCAAAAATGATATAGTATCTTTCTGTTTTGTTTCATTGATTAGTTTTTTCATGGAAAATTACAATAAAAACTGCGCGTATCCTAAAGATAGCGTACCTACAGAATTTATGATGATCTTAAATAACTACTGACGATGTCGGGCAAAAAATAGCACATTTAAACATGACAATTTGTAACGGTAACCAACATGACATCCCTATTAGCTGGTGATAATTGTAACAGCACGTTTGCTTGCTTTTGTCGTATGTATAACAAATCCTACTTGTTATGGAACATTTAAAAGAGCAACTATGGAGTTTCTTGTCGGTTCTTCTCCATAGATACTGCTTTCCGAATCGATGGTTAATGTTAAAAATATGTAATGATGATATGTGCTTCTAGAAGAAGACTAATTGAATAAATAAATGGTTGAGTTTGAGTTTGAAACTAGTTTTGTTATACTATGTTAAACTTTTTGTATGTCCTGTTATATGTCGCCTATTTGTATTGGAACTCTACTGCTTTTTGACACGCTTTTTAGCTTCATCTGTTTGTTTGTAACCGACTCCTTTAGACTCTATATTTTGACCCATAATAAACGGATAGATTTAGTTCATACTTTGTACACTTCTCAAGGATTCAAGGATCGGTGACAATACAATAATTCTATGTATAAGTATTAGCTTTTTTATTTTATTTGTGCTTGTGTTTATTTAAAATTCTACGTAACAGTATTTTTTGATTTTTCGTATTTAAATGGAATTAGGTACACACAAAATTGTACCTAACTACGTTGTTCTTATTTTGTTTAATTCTATGAATGAATATACTTAGGTATTATTATTTTATAGGTATAGAACTAGCGGTCCGCCCCGGCTTAGAAAACATAAATATGTCCCGTGGTACATATTTATGTTTTCTCTACATAAGAACCATCCTCGTACTTCAAGGAATATAATAAAAAAAGAATTATCGAAATCGGTTCAGCCGTTCTCGAGTTATGCGCTTACCAACACATTTTGCGATTCATTTTTATATATAAGAAGATTGTATTGTATTGAATTGCGCTTGTAATATTTTAAGTAGAAGATGGTAGAAGTAAATTTTAGTAGAATTTTAAATTATTATAGTATTACTGACAGACACTAGGTACTTACATAAGTATGCTTATAGAAAAGATTTAAGAAATGTTCTTAGGAAATTGCCCTACCTATTGTAACCAATGTAACTACATATTTTATTGTGAAATTTGTTACAATTCTGTCACTTTATTATTGTAAATTATGTTTATGTTTATAATTATGTAAATTATGTTTATGTTTATAATTATGTAAATTATGTTTATGTTTATATACTTTTGTAATTATAAAACAGGATTTGGAATCGCCAATAATCTGTTAATGAAGAGAGCTATCCGTCGACAGTATTGCATTTAAACACTGTCATGGAGTTGCTCTCTTTATGAACGGATGCTGGTTCATCATGGATTGAGAAGCTTCGAGAAGGTTCTAGAAGCTTCGAGAATGTTCTAGAAGGTTCTAGAACATATGGAGAATGAAGATCGTCGTATTTATTGACGTTTATGAAGATGCGTTGTAAGGAAGTGTATTGTTTCTATTGTGATATATTTCGTTGTTCCAATTATGTTTTTTATTGTAGTTATAAGCATTTGTTTTATTACGTAAAACTGTGAGTTTTTTTAGGGATGTAACGATACATGATTTTGCCGATACCGATATCGATGGCTTGGTAGAAAAATAAATAGTGAATTATGTATAAAACTTAAAAGTTACCAACATTTAACAGAGACTCAACTGTAAATCGTATTCTTTTAAATAACAATGCCAAATCAAACAACAAGAAAACCATTTATTTTAGTATTATTATTTTGCAAAGTCAGTTAAACTTTAAGTTATACACATACAATCAATTCCTAATAAAAGTTTACTATTGGTAGAGTTTTTTCAAAAAACAAAGTGAGCACGCGCGGGCGGCCTCCCGCTGGTCCCGCATCGTTCATTGGGCGCGGTTTTTTGAATTGTTTGATATCGGTATCGGTTGTTTTATAATCGGCGATACCGATATATCGGCTTGCCGATTATATCGGCCGATATATCGGTATCGGTATCGTTACATCCCTAGTTTTTTTATTCATTATTAACTGCTAGACTGTGCTATATTATCATTGGTTGTGTGTATGTGTTATGTTGTTTATGACATGATAAACAAACTGATTACATTTTTCATTACAGATCCTGATAAATATTTCCTTTTTTTTGCAAATCATCAATCGATCATTCAAAAACAATATGGTTAATATTATAATGAACCAACCGCACCCTCTGGCGTAATCTGGTAATAAATAACTACTTTTTCTTAATACAGGATTAATACAGTAATCTGGTAATAAATAACTACTTTTTCTTAATCTATGTCTTTGTAGTTTGTAGTTCTACGTGGTAATTTTTCATTGATCATTTTAACTGTTAGATAAGCTAATTATAGCCTATCAGGAAGATGTGGAAAATAGCCCTACAGGTATGTGCATCAATATCTATTAAAATCTTATAAAAATTGAATATTTTTCAGAATATTTCATATCAAAGTCATGTCAGTTAATCATACTGCAATGTATTTGTTATCTCGCTATCAAATATTAGCTTTCATCTAGCAACCTGAATATCAAATAGCAAATATAATATTATATGTAATTAATGTGAGGTTGAGTTAATAATAGTTTTATGATATAACTAGCGGTCCGCCCCGGCTTCGCCCATGGTACATATTTACGTTTTCTCTACATAAAAACCATCCTCGTACTTCAAGGAATATAATAAAAAAAGAATTATCGAAATCGGTTCAGCCGTTCCCGAGTTATGAGCTTACCAACACATTTTGCGATTCATTTTTATATATAAGAATATTATAAATGCGAAAGTTTGTGAGGATGCGGGTGTGTTTGTTACTCTTTCACGCAAATACCACTGAACCGATTACAATGTAATTTAGCACACATAAAGAGGATAACTTGGATTAACACATAGGATAGGTTTTATCCCGGAAATTCCATGGAAACGGGAACTATGCGGGTTTTTCTTTGAAAGCGCGAGCGGAAAGCTAGTATAGGTTCTAGTGAACAAAAATAGGTAAGTACTTAAGTATCTAAAAAGGTACAGATAGCAACACCACATTATGAAACAACCAAAAATCTCGTAAAATTAATTTATCATTTTATCACACATCATATATACATAGTGTCATCTTCATTACCCAACAATGTAAATAAGTGCACTGCCTTATCGTTGATAAGAGATGTGATAAGGAATGGAAAATTAGGTTGGTTTTACCAGGCTTCAAACTATATCAATTTGGATGCAATGAAGAAAGATTTTAAGTGTTTATAAATTTTACGTGTTTATTGTAATAGTGTTTTTGTATATTACCTATAGGTATATTTGATATGCATACAGAAAATTAAAGATATTATACTTGTTTAATGAAACCGTTTTCGTTTGTCGAATGGATGCTGAAGTTTTTCCTATGAATTAAATTTATGCGTAGGTATGTACGATTTTTATGCAAGCACTTTATTTTTAAAGGCTTGGTGTTGCTTATTGTGCTGGGGCCACACTAACGTCTAACGTCTAATGCCCTTTATCGCGATAATTATTCCGATAATTTTTAAGGCGTTAAGTGGGTGGCTACACTTGAACGGTCAACGTGAATGCCGATTGTTGGCGATAAAAACGGCGTTAATTTTACTAAAAATCTAGCAAGATGGACGTAGTGTGACCGCTTCATTGCGTTAATTCTCGCGATAAAGCTATCGCCTCGCCAAACGGCAATGTTAATGCCGTTGTTAAATAATACTGGCTACACCTAAAGTTAACGTCCATTATCGCGTTAATTAATGGCATTTCCCGTTAGTGTGGCCCCAGCATTGGAAGCAAAGGTTTCATTAAAATAAGTGTCGTTAAAATAAGTTCCTACATTTTAACCCTCGGTTAATAATTCAACACAACTCTACACAATGCATATTATATGGAATTATATATTTATTTTTGTTGCTTTATTTGTTAAAGTTCCTTTCCTATCCTTTATTTTGTAAAAATTTTACAAAGTTACCTTTCAACTTCTAGACCGCCTCCTTGGTACAGTGGTTGACGCGTGAGCGTAGAACCGAGGGGTCCTGGGTTCGATTCCCGGTGGAGACGAAGAAAAAAAAATGTCTCGGTCTGGTAGGACACAGAAGGCTGATCACCTACTTGTCCCTAAAGAAAATCGATCAGTGAAACAGATGTATGCATAATGCATCTGCCCCTTACCCCACTACGGGGACACGGGACTTCACACACCTTTCAACTTTGGCTCAACTTAGGTACACAAAAACTACTTGATCAGTTTTAAAAATTACCTATTCTACTAAAAGAACATCAAGAGAACATCTATTTATAATCTACATGCACAGAATAGTTATATAATATAATAGTAGTACCTACAGCTACATGTTTACTAAGTAACATAGCTTATTTGAAATTTAGTTTTATAGCATTCAAATGATTTATAAATTAAAAATCTTGTCTCCTCCAGGCGAAAGAGCTGGGTTCGAATCCCACCTTGTGAACGAATTTTTTCTATGTAAAAAATATAAAAATAGCCTATTTTGTGTCCTGAGTTATACCGGAGGTTAAAACAAGCATAAGTGGCCTTTTAATAAAAACGCATTTCATTTATAAACAAAAAATAATGAATAATCAAACATCGATTATCTGATAAACTTGATAACTTATCAATAGATTTAATGAAATCAGTGTCTTTTAATTATTAGCCAAAGATGGCCGCCGTGGTTTTGTTTTTGTGTTTTTTCACAAGTTTTGTTGTTGTTTCTAGTGATGTGCTTTGTGAAAATGGATTTTGTAGAGTGGGTATTTATTTTTAGATATATTTAATTACCACAATTAGGTCTAAATAACACAATAAATCAGTGAATAAGTAGGTAATAAATTTCTGTACATTAGTCATCTTTGAAGATGTTATGTAGATAACAATATACAAGGTTTTATTTTTAATGGTGATGAATATGAAAAAGTGACAAAACTGCTTTAGCCCGTTTGAGAAGTAGGCATTTATCATGGATAGTCTTATAGTCCAACTAGAGGTCCGCCCCGGCTTCGCCCGTGGTACATATTTCGCAATAAAAGGTAGCCTATGTCCTTTCTCGGGTATCAAAATATCTCCATACCAAATTTCATGCAAAGTGGTTCAGTAGTTTAGGCGTGATTGAGTAACAGACAGACAGACAGAGTTACTTTCGCATTTATAATATTAAGTATGGATTAGATACTAGCTTACTACAATACAATGAACATTGGTTTGTTTCCGCAAATTATGGGTTTATCCCAAAGGATATAGATCTAATAGATATTAGTATAATACCATGCTATAATTAAAACAATCTGAGATGAATTAGCAGATTTTGTATTGGAAATGTATGTAAACGAATCATGGAAATGAATATTATGAATAATAGTTATAACTTTTTGGTCCATGTCCGTTGTATGGACGTCGTAATTTCTCTAACCTACCCCGTACCCGTTCGGACAGTATAGTTTCCACAAATTAGCAACTTTGTAGTTGCTCTTCTAAAAATTTTACATTTTAAATGATAGATAATAATGCCATATACTTAATTGTCCTAATTATTAACATTTAGAAAATTATCCTAGTTATTAAAATTAAAAAATTTAATCACGAGGCGGGATTCGCCCCGGCAAGGCGAAAGACACTTTCTATTCGAATACCGTCTCATGCCGTCTCATGATCGGCATTTTCTATTCTTTAAAATAATCTTATTTATAAAGCATTAAATGCTATAAAACTAACTATCAATTTCCAGACTCATTTACTAGACGCAAAAAACCGGTGTGCGTCCACCGCGCCCGACTGCCGGTACAATAATGCGACACATTCCGGACTCAATCTACCCTCACCTAGTTTGTGCAACTGCTGCGAATATTGTTTACCGCTTTATCGTGAGTATTCATGTAGGTTATAATTTAGCATACAAAAAATATATTGGCCAATATATTATAAGCTTTACCAATCTGCTACCAGCAAGTAATTTGCAAGTCATTCATTCAAAACGTCGACCTACCCTTTGCCATACACAAACATCTGATCTTGATACATTTTTACAATAAGGCCACGTCTTGTTATAACGATGCCATTTTCAAAATATGTATTACATTTATTATTATACTAGCGGTCCGCCCCGGCTTCGCCCGTGGTACATATTTCGCAATAAAAGGTAGCCATATGTTCTTCCTCAAGATTATCTGTGCCAAATTTCATCAAAATTGGTCCAGTAGTTTATGCGTGAAAACCATACATACATACATACAAACCTTTCCTCTTTATAATATTAGTATAGATTATAATTCTACGTGAACGGGAGCTATGCTGCTTTCCTTTGAATATATGGGCGAAGCTGCGGGCGAAAAGCTAGTACTTAAATAAATACCTTTATATTTCAGAACAGAACAAAGACTGTAGTATTGGCGGTCCTGGCGATGGTATCACCATTGGTAGATGCGGGCATGGGCTCATGTGTGATGAAAATACGAGGAAGTGTGTAAGAAGTGGGTATTTAATGCTTTATAACGATTAATTTAAATAAAAGAGCGTGTGTGCTGCACACGTGTCAGAAATGAAACTTCTTTGGCAAGTTCCAAGTTCCAAGATAGCAAAATTGTCGCCTTACTCCATGACGTGACGGTATTGCAACTATTTAGTAAACTGTGGTAAAAGGCAGTTAACTAATGTCTTTAATGAAGCTGTAAAATGATTATATTTTGAAAAATAATATGGTGGTATAAGGCAATAATCTATCTACTTACCTACTTTTGTAACTATGCCTAAACATTACACATCGATCGTGTTAAGCATACGTAAAAATGAACATTTAAAGTATAAAATATTGCTTTATTTTCTTTTGGTATAGTTAAGTGCCATAGACGAAAGAAATTATTTACAAAAATATACCTCAACTACCGTAAAAACTTACCTTTTTATAAATTAAAAGTGCCTACCCAAGTGCCCACCCTATTGGAATTATTACACTAAAAACACCTTAACGTTTATAAAAATACAACAATTAATTTAACTTTCAGTGAAAACAAAATGCCACGACTTACAAGATGATTACGATGAAAGATTTTCCCGCGGCGAAGTGGGTGCGTTTGAAAAACGGCCATATTGCGACGAGAAAGGGAAGTTTGCCGCGTTCCACTGCGTGCCCACGCAATCGTGAGTGATGTGCTTTTGAAAAATCGGAAATCGATTATTAATCATTTATTAATATGAGAAATTAAAAATGTGTAGAGCTAATTAGCTATATTCCTTGGAGATGAGTAATATCTTAATAAGAAAAAATATATTAATATTTTTTATAGAATTAAACCAACACGTTTTTAAATTGGCGATGAAAGATTTTTTTAGAGTAACTTAATAGAAATTTAATCGACGTTTAAATTTGAATCGCTTTCGTTTCAATAACATTATGGTGTTACTATTGCGTTATAAATGATAATATAATAATAGTGAATTAATCAAGAAACTGACATGATGCTAAGTTTAAGATTATTGTGCTAAAATACATATTTAAATTGATTCATTACTTTATTTACAGATGTTTTTGTCAGTCTGAAGATGGTGAACGTTTGTTTGGCGAAGTTTTGTATACAGGTCCTTTACAGAATATGCCTTGCGGTAACTATATACATTATTATAATATAAATTTAATGTATGGGAAAGCTAGGAGACGGTCATATAGTATAATCTTATTATATAAAAATGAATCCCAAAATGTGTTGGTAAGCGCATAACTTGAGAACGGCTGAACCGATTTCGATAATTCTTTTTTTATTATATTCCTTGAAGTACGAGGATAGTTCTTATGTAGAGAAAACGTAAATATGTACCACGGGCGAAGCCGGGGCGGACCGCTAGTATATTATAAAAATATGCAGACGTTTTATCTATAATGGTTTTCAGGTTGTTCCCGTTTCCACGAACAAATAAAGAAGATAATCGACAGGAAAGTACAATTTCCTGTAGCTGGACCCAAATGTACATCGGATGGGAATTTCAACCCTGTGCAATGTGTGGGTAGATCATGTTTTTGCGTGAACAGAATAACTGGAGAAAGAGTGGGAAGCAATAGTATACATTTAGATGAACAAAAGATATCAGACTTAAGCTGTTGTAAGTTTTCTATACGTCATTTAAATGATAGAAGCACATTATATTAAGCCGTATGGACTTTCATTCGACTAAATTAAACTTATCCTTTGTATTTTCTCGGGTCTCTATATATTATATTAGTATCAAATTTCATTTAAATCGGGTCTGTGGTTGAAGTGTGAAGATCGACGAAGATTGAGATCGACAGAGTTACTTTCACATTTAAATTATAATATTAGTAGAGGTTAAGAGTTTCAAATTGGAAACGAAAAAAGGTGATTACTTACATACAACTAGATAGAAAAAAATAACATCTATTTACCTAATT
This sequence comes from Colias eurytheme, assembly GCA_907164685.1. Lineage (NCBI taxonomy): Eukaryota > Metazoa > Arthropoda > Insecta > Lepidoptera > Pieridae > Colias > Colias eurytheme. The sequence continues at coordinate 7,335 of CAJQZN010039308.1, read as the reverse complement.
ATTGTTTCATAGATAACGAGGATCTGGATTTGTTCCCTGAAATATTTGAGGGTGAACCACCATACAATTACACGACTCCATGCTTCATGAATATTGAGAACAAGAAGAAAATTATCAAAGAAAGCGAAGAAGCTGGTTTTATTATGGATTACTTTAACACGTTTGATGACATGGAGTGTCTTCCTGATGGTACATCGAGTCGTGTTGGTCGGACGGCAAATGGCAGGTAAGGAAATAAATATAACCAATATTTTAGGGATGTGTAGTAAAATTGATGATAATATTGCCTCGTTTTATTTCTTGAGCTATTTAAGCTCTGTTTATATTACTCTTTTTACGTCACCTCCTCCGTAATTTGTTGTCTTAAACGTTAAAAACACAAAAATCAAGTATAATTGGATATTTTAAAATATATTTTGTCAGATTAACTAAATATTCATTTCTTGTTTCAGTAAAATATGCATGAACGAACGATCAATTAGAATTGGAGATTACGAAGCGCAACCCAATACTCCGGAATATAAGTCTATGGATTGCAGTGAGTAGATATTTTTTTTATTATTTGGAGGAAGAAATTTGAGATGGTAACACTATAATTTACTTTTTTACTTGGTTGGTTCGTTGTTAGCTAATTTTAAATTAATTATTTAGAAGCTACTATGCAGTAAAAAATACATGACTGTTATTATACATATTTTAATCTTTTTTAAGGTAATTATTGTGAATAAGCTTAAAAAAAACTATCAATTACATTGAGAGTACATCGTGAATGTAAATAATCCTTATAGTCATGCCTAGAAAAACAAAATTTCCAGCTGTCTATTCCCTTCTAAAATTAATGAAATTAATAAGTTTTTAATTTCTTTACAGAGTGTGCATTAACGTCATCATTGATGAGCTCACAAGCGTCACGGCCGGTGTGTTGCAAAAACGGCAACTTTAGACCGATTCAATGCTATCGCGGTGTGTGTCGTTGTGTGGACTCTGATGGACGACAAGTGGGGAAAGAACAACAGAATGTTCGGAGCTTGCCATGTTTCACACAAGACTGGCAACATTGTTGAATAAATTTTATAAAGTTTATTTGTTGTTTTATTATAAAAGTATACAGAAATGTTAAGCATTTGCAGCAATGGATGTATTAAGTCAAATAAAAAAATAGTCAACAGCCTTTTATAGTGACATTATAATCTCTTTTTTATTTAACGCGTTCTAATGAATCTGTGTTTATCTGAAGTTAAGATATAATAAAAATTCAATACACAAGGCGATAATCTTTCTTATCTTATACATATATAAAATTCTCGTGTCACAATGTTAGTCTGCATACTCCTCCGAAACGGGTGGACCGATTCTCATGAAATTTTCTGTGTATATCGGGTAAGTCTGAGAATCGGCCAACATCTATTTTTCATATGTACCACGGGTGAGGCCGGGGCGGACCGCTAGTATTATTATAGAATAGAATATAGATCATTATGTATAGTATGTACAAACTTAAACTCAAACATTTATTTATTAAATTAGACGTCTTATTATCTATAATCTCTATGTGTTAACAAAATATATGGATATTTTTTTTCTTTCGCTTACTTAAGTAATTTACAATAATAAGTAACTTTTTAAATATTTTAGTTGTAGTGTAAATACCATATCACTGTAACACTGTTTTCATTAGTCTTCAATACCAACAATTTTGTCATCTAATACCATTTTAACAATTCCAGTTCTATATATTTTATCTATTATAAATTATAATATATAACTGGTAAAAATGTATCTCTATTTTATAAAGACTACAAACAGTTTTCCTCTCACATTGTTTTTCATTAACTCATGATCACAAAATCGGTTCTGTAACCGATTTATTAGCACGCAGGCAGCACTAGTTTGACTGCACTGTCATACGTCAATACGTCAAAACTTTTTGACAGTTCGTGACAGAGAAGTGTCACCTTTCAATCGCGTCGTATTTGTTTCGGCTTTCGCTCTTCGTATTGTTACAATCTGAATTTTTATTATTCTTACAAGAAAAGTGTTTCCAATACAGAGCTGACTCTATCAATCGCTAATATACCTAAAATGTTATACCAGTGGTTCTGGAACAATTTTAGGTTATAACTATCGTAAAATATTTCGCGTACCCGTATGTGAAAATAAAAGTAACTTTTAAAGTTTTTTATCGTGAAAGTACAAAACAGTGTTTGTGGTTGCTTGGTTCTCTGGTCTACTCGAAGAGGAATAAAAGATGGGTCTCATAATATCGAGATTCCGAGTAAGTGTTTCAAATAACGTATTATTAACGGTATGAACTATGTATTGTAACGTAGCCAAAAACTATTTCGATATTCGAGTACATTTGGCGCGAATTCAAACTCAATGCTTGACCTATTAGATGAAATGATAATCCAAAAACAGTTATCTGGTACCAAAATAAATTTTTATTATATTATCAAAATATAATCTACCTACTGTACGTTTTCCTTATTGCATGTTTACTTTAGTTTAAAACAAATAAATTAAGAGCCATAGAAAATTTGGGTTGACTTTAGAAACGTGCGGCACGAATTTCGGCGCGATTTTAATTTTTATCGATCGATAATGATGCCCCGAAACATACATTAGCGGCTTTTCGTGCGGAAACGTGTAATTACAGAGAAATCTTTTTTTTAATTTTTGAGATTATGTTCAAAATTGTTGGAGTTACATTGACAAAACTACAAGAATTGTGTTTGAAAGGGATAACAAATGTCTTAATGTACATATTAAAAACCATAGTTCATTCAAAAGCATGTTGCTGAGGGGACAACAATTCATACGGATTATTGGCGAGCATATGATTGTTTGGGGCAATATGGGTATGTTCATAAAAAAGTTAATCACTCAGACCCAGACCTACTGAGTCCCAGTGGCATGTAAAAAGATTTTTTAAAAAAGACAACTATAACCACCCAGCAAACTTCGGTGATAATATTATACCTAGAGTATGTGGAGACGATGGGTGGAAAAAAATAAAATGGATCCATTCATTGCCATTGTAAATTGTATCAAACATGTATACAAGATTTGAATAAATAATTATTTAAAAAAAATGTTTTTATTGTATGTATATTGCACACAAATTGTTAATCACAGAAACAAATCTGTCCACCCCGATTCCACGTGGTACTTGTCTGTCATACACTAGAGTGTATTAAAAAAGTCGGAGGCGCGGAGGAGCGTGGCGCCCGCGTGTGCTGAGGAGCAGGCAGAGTCAAGCGAGCCGGAGTGGCTGAGGCTGGTCGCCAAAGGCGACCAAAAAGCCGAAGCTACGAAGGCGAGTGAAGACTCCTGCCTGCAACGAGGTACACGGGGGCAAGCGCCACGTTCTGCAGCGCCGGAGCAGTCAAGAAAGCCCATAATCTTCGTTATATTTCTAACTACATCACTACATAGTATAAAACAAGGTCACTTTCTCTATCCCTATGTCCCTTTGTATGCTTAAATCTTTCAAACTACGCAACGGATTTTGGTGCGGTTTTTTTTAATAGATAGAGTGATTCAAGAGGAAGGTTTTAGTATATAATTTATTAGGTTTAAGTCAAAGCAGGCGAAGCCGCGGGCGGTAAGCTAGTATAAATATAATCTCAAAAAAAAATAAAAAAAAATAGAAGGGGGGGTTTCCTCACCCCCCCACTTTATAGGGTGTCTCCCCTTACCTCCCCCCACCCTTTCCCTCCCCTCCCCCCCTTAATTCGTGCCGCAAATTTCTAAAGAAATACCGAAAATTTTAATGAATTTTGTAAAAGTATTGTTAGTACTTGCTTATTCATCATGATTCATCATTGAACAATACAGGATATTTATCAATGATAATAAGTACCTACTATTTTTATTAGATTCAAAACAAATATATTATGTTTTATCTTTCTTTTCTCTTGAATGAAAAAAATAGAAGAAAAAGAAATACACAAGGTGTTTCATTATATTCCATAAATATTATTCTCCTAATTATTTTTATTTCTTGCTTATGCAAATTAATAAAAAAATTATATTTTAATGCAATCACTGCATACAAGATTGTGCAATTATTGAATTCGTTTTTTGATTAACATTTAACATCCTGAATTAAAACAATAGTTGATAATAGTTTGCTACTAATTAACATAATTTTTGAATGAAATATCCATTTACATGAGTTATTAGTATAGAAAATGTTTTAGCAACTAATATTTGAACTGAATTTCTTTAAAACAAACTGTAAATCTTATACACTATTAGCTGTGCTACGCAGTTTTACCCACTTTGCCCCGTCCTATTGATCTAAGCGTGATGATATATAGCCTATAGCCTTCCATGATAAATGGACTATCTTATGGTGAAATAATTCTAACCTTCGGACCCGTGGTTCCTGTGAAAAGCGCATTCAAGCATACAAACTCTTCAGCTGTATAATATTGGTATAGATAAAAATATTATACAAATATATCACATTAAAGGGACTTACCCTTTCTTTAGTGACTAGCTGCTCTTTGTGGTTTCACCCGCATAGTTCTGCCCCTGTTGGTCTTAGCGTAATGATATATAGGCTATAGCCTGCCTCGATAAATGGGCTATCTAACACCGAAAGAATTTTTCAAATCAGTAGTTCCTGAGATTAACGCATTCGAACAAACAAACTCTTCAGCTTTATAATATTAGTATAGACAATAAAAAACAATCAACAAGTCAAATCAGGTACATACATATTAACTAAACAGTCAATTAATTAAACAGTCAACATTGAATTATTACAACACTGTTAAGGGTTAAAAAGTTATCTAGATATACCTATCTAAAAATTATTACATGAAATACAAAAAATGACTCATAATATTGTCTTTTTGTAATCTTATCTCACATTGATTTATTTAAATACATATGTACATATTGCAATTCTTAATGTCAATTGCATTTGCTATGATTTTAATCTATTTTTTTATTTATTTTCTTAAATTCATGTCTGGCATTTAAAGCTAGTTGAACTAAATTAAACTTGATCAAACTAGATTGAGAATATCTTTAAATGAAATTTTTACTCATTTTTTTTATACATTTAAAACAAGCTTTGTGAGTGTGGCTATGCTCATGTGAATTTATTGTATGCTGCAGCTAATTATGTATTTTATTTTAGTGATAAAAATTAGCCTATTTATCCAGGACTGTGTCAACTTGTAATGTTTGTACCTATACCAAAAATTATCAAAATTAGTTAAGTAGTTAAGGTGGAAAGGTTTACAAATAGACATAATTATTTGAGCATTTATAATCATTTTCATCTCTGAATTGATAATCAAAACTAACTAACTAACTTAGGTATTATTTTCTAAAGTATTTTTTATAGGTTTGAGGAAGGTTGTAAACTATTATATTATGTACCTATATATTAAAAGATCAAGTGATTAGTCAGCTAGTCTCTTTAAAAACACTAGTTTCCAAATTTATATGTACCTATAAAATCAATTTGTTTGGCTGTCGCATCCCAAATCTTATCATTATATGAGATATTTCATCTATTGAACGGTCATAATCTTATCTAAAATCAATAGTTTGGTACATGTGAATAACATTATTATTTCATAATGTTGTAATATGTTTTTATGCGGCTTTATTCCAATATTATAGGCAATTTTATTGACTAAGTATCTGTTTTTTTTTATTTACTTTTAGAAATCATTAATAGAATAACTACAATGTTCATAAGCAATTTTATTGTGACTTTTTTATGTATGATATTTGTAACAATTATTTCAAAGAACGAATGTTATCTTAGTCACATTAAAAATATCTTTTAATAATAAGGTAAATTCAAGATTTGTTTTTAAATCCACATAATCAAATCCATTCTGGATTGACATCTATACTAATATTATAAAGCAGAAGAGTTTGTTTGTTTGTTTGAACGTGCTAATCTCAGGAACTACTGATCCGATTTGAAAAATTATTTTTGGTGTTAGATAGCTCATTATCGAGGAAGACTATTAGTCCGGGATACATCGCCCATTTTTGCAAGTGATTACTATCAAGCTAATTTTTCGTGAGTAGCTTTATTTTGATGAGATGCCCAATAATTTCATGTACGAAACTCTCGATTGTGGTAGCTACCAGAGGAAACAAAGATAAAATATTTTGATTTAATGGTTCTCAAATATGAATTACTAACTGAATGTTTTTTTTGTTCAATCTCAAGATAATTATCTAAATTATTCGAAAAAATATTTGTCCTAAAAAATCTATGGTTTGATCAAAGAGTCCCCCTTTCCAATGTGTATCGATAAGGAAGTCATCATAAATGATTACTAACCAGCTGATTTTTTTATTTTCACTTATTTAATACTTATATATTTCAACAGACATATTGTCCTACAAATTGCGTAATAAATATTTGAGAACCATCAAATCAAAATATTTTATCCTTGTTTCCTCTGGTAGCTACCACAATCGAGAGTTTCGTACATGAAATTATTGGACATCTCATCAAAATAAAGCTACTCACGAAAAATTAGCTTGATAGTAATCACTTGCAAAAATGTGCGATGGAACCCGGTCTATATAGGCTTCATATTATCACACTAAAGACCTACAGGAGCGGAGCAACGTGTGTAAAACCGCGGGCACAGATAGTTTTCATATAAATATTCGTATTTGGGTTTTCTATTAACTGATTAGCTCCCAAATAGAAATTAAATATGTATACAGTTAATTCTACAATATTTAAAGATAGAACATTTATCTTAAAGATCATCACACTGTTGAGTTCAAACAGTAGTCTTTGTTACCTCAACAATATTATATTATATTGTATGTTCAAAAGGTCATCAAGGAACCTACTGTATTTCAGAATATATTTGTATACAATTAAATGTATATAGAGGACTGAATTCTTGAATAATGAACAATATATAAACAGATTGAAGTATATAATTGAATCATGTATTGTTTTTTATACAATTGATGTTGTTGCATATGTAACTTCAGTATTATTTTATTTATATTATGTATATATTATGTTTATATCATTATATGCAATATGTTAATGTTTTTGAAACAAGATGAAAATATTTTGCTATTTTGATATGGTATATAAATAAAAAACTGAATACTTACTTAGTGATTATAAATGATATACTGATGTAGGTAACATCAGTATATCATTTCTAGTCTGTGCATATATTTTATTTATTATGTTTCGTTACAATCAATTATATTTAAATAATGAAAAATATAATATAAATTATAAAGAATCAGGATTCAGGCCTTAAATGTAAAATGAAATAAATTTGGAAAATCCAAAAGTGCACGCCTCATAATTTTTTT
>CAJQZN010039307.1:0-12911 GCA_907164685.1 Colias eurytheme | reverse complement strand
CGCGTTGACGTGCGCACCAGCCCCGCTGTGTACGCCGCCGCCCCCGTCGCACACTCCGCCGTGTACGCCGCTGCCGCTCCCCTAGCTCACTCCGCCGTCTACGCCGCTGCCGCTCCTCTGGCGCACTCCGCTGTATACGCCGCCCCCGCCCACGCTGCTGGCCATTGGGCTCATGCCTGGTAAAAGCGAAACTGACGAACTCCTAAGCTAATGTGTATAATAATACTCAAACGATATTTATAAATTTATAAATAAAAGTAAAAAAATAATAATTTAAATATATTTGTGTGGTTTTATTATAGATAAATAATAATGTTAATTCATTTATAATATGATATTCACCGTAAACCAAAAAAAAACCTTTAGGAAAAAACCTTTAGGCCTTCATAGAATGAATGAAATTGCAACAATGAAATATATTTTTAAAAGCAACAGAATTTGCGCTTATCCACTTTAACGAAGAATCATAACATAATATATGTTATGATTCTTCGTTATTAGTATTATAACAGCTTTATGCCTGTGTCTTCGCCCGCTTTGTCTAAAACCTAATAAATGATATACTAAAACCCATCTAAAACCATTAAAATTTTGAATAAAGAATGAGTTTTTCTGAGGTCAGGCTTGTTTAATGGGATGAGACTATGAGAGTGTTTAATGTAAAATTTTCGATATTTACGTTTTATTTTTAAAAAGGTATTAATGTAATTTTATTCATTAGGAAAAAGTACTTTTGTTATCAGTTTAAAGTTTTTTGATATTAGTTAATGTTAGTGAAGTTAATGTAAAGGCTACCACAGACCACTACAAATCCTAAGATTTTCGAGAAAACTTAAAAGGAGATTGCCCAATTGTGACTATGGCACTTGGTATCGCAATCAAACTTATTGTGTCAAGATGAAATATAGCTCAATTTAAAGCTTGATTTTAGTACTTTTAGAAACGATTAAAGTTTTTATGTAAATAAGCCACAGTTCACGACAATAAAAATAAAACAATATTTTTATTCAACGCTTAAAAAAATCGAGTTAATCGAGTTTAAACTAACAATGAACGTTAAGTTTTACATTTATTACATAGGTAATATTTTAATTTACAAGACAAATGTGAAAAGTAAATCGTAATAAACATTATTTCATAATAAATAACGCCGAACAATGCGTCGAACACATTCATTCAACTATGACATATGACGCAGGACGCTTGCAAGATACGTGGTCATACATGTTTCAAAAGAATAACTTTTACTATTATTTCAATTTATCCGGTATAATTAAGACTTAATATTGATTCATATGATCATTATAAATACAAATAGGAATTAACAATATCACGAATACGTGGCACAACTAAAATTTTACCGATACCACCCGTGGTCATTCTCCTTTACCGTGGTAACCGTAAATTTTTTGGCTTTTATGTTAACATAGTATAATCATTTATACGTTTCACGTCGTTAATTTTTAACTGCATCATTAACTTATAATTGTCTTAAACGAATGATCAAAATTTTTAATTCATGTAAACTTTTACAAGTGATATGTAGAGTAACTTTTTAAACTGCTTTCGATTCAAAAGGTCGTTACTTAACTTTGTTAAGTTCATTTGCAGAATTAAATTTAACAACTGCCAGGGCAGTCTTCATTTGTAACTTAAATATTCCTTTGATTTTACATCATCGAGGTATTCATGTAGTGTGTAATAACCCTTATTAATCAAATGTAGATTGATTATAATATGATTTAAAAAATTTTCATTGAAAGTTTTAACAAATAAACTTTGCAAATAATTTTAACAACAAGCACCTCTAGACAAATGGCAGAAACATTACAGAATAGAACCCGACCTTCGCATGTTACAGTGAAACGGAAAGTTATATCATAAACTTTTTATCATTAATTTTGACCAAAATTGTAGATCTTAAAATTATAAATAAAAAAGTTCAAAAAGTTATCGTCGTACGCACCTTTCCTCCTAAATCACTTGACATCTAAGATGAAAGCATCTTAGCGAAATTTTAGTGTTGTCCAGCGTTGTCTACTTTTTTTTGTTTATATATTCAGTAGGCTCCAAAAGTATTGGCCTGATTTTTACTAATAGAAAACTACATTATTAAGAAGCAAAATAGGTTAGGCTATATTTTAAATCGTTTTGATTCTGGCCGGGTGGAGTCAGGACGACCTGCTAGTTCACCGTCTAAGATAATATATATTTAGACTTTGTCTCTACTTTCTCCCTATCTCTCTACTCTCTACTGTCTCTCTTTAGATTTTTAAGTTAAATACACGACAATTACAATTATTTTTTGGCCTTAAAAATTAAGAAGGTAACGTCAGTACATAATACAATCTCTCATGACTGATTACAAACTGATTAATATAAAATTGTAAATTTTTAAGATATGTATATTAAAAATGAATAAAGCGAATGAATAAATGCAAACGATTACTGACTTACTTGATGTTGTTGATTTTTTTGCCTTTTTTTACATTAAGGGCGCGTTCCCACTATGTCGTAACAACTAATTTATCGTTCGACGACTGTCGTCTCTACCTGTTCCCATTATAACGTTTGTTTGTCGTCAACATTTTTTATCGTTTAGCGACTGTCGTATCTAGCTGTTCCCATTGGATCGCGACGACATTTTATCGTTTCCTGGCAGTCGCTTTGTCGTTTACACATCATCAGCAAGCTACAAATCTAGTCGCCTCTGCGTTCGCTTGGTGATAACTAGTGCGTTTACTCTCCTGAGTTCAATGGACGTCATAGAGTTGCCGTCCACGATTTTTTATCGTTTTACGACTGTCGTGTTTGCCGTTCCCACTGTCACGACAAAGTGTCGTTACTGCAAAAACTGTCGTAGACGACAGTAAATTGTGTCGTTCTAAATGTGAACACCTCCATTTAAACATATAAGCCACGACACTTAAAACTACACGATTATCTGTCGTCACGACACGGTGGGAACGCGCCCTTACTTTAAAAAAAGAACTGACCTCATTTATGTAAACTATTTCCACCCTAAACTAATAGCTACTTTTATATCAAGCTTTATCATACTACCATTGAACAAAATCCGTTGCGATGTTGTGGCGACGTTGATCAGTAAGTTAATTCATTTTAAATTCCTAAAATAACACCAACTTAGGTACATTCAAAGTTTATATAGGTACGTATACATTACATTATTTAATGTAATAAAATAAAAGTCATACATGTTTTGATTTATTTTTATTTTTATATAATTTTATAAATATTGTTTGAGTATTATAACACATTAGATTAGGAGTTCGTCAGTTTTCGCTTTTACCAGGCATGAGCCCAATGGCCGGCAGCGTGGGCGGGGGCGGCGTACACAGCGGAGTGCGCCAGAGGAGCGGCAGCAGCGTAGACGGCAGAGTGCGCCAAGGGAGCGGCAGCGGCGTAGACGGTGGAGTGAGCTAGGGGAGCGGCAGCGGCGTACACGGCGGAGTGGGCAACGGGGGCGGCGGCGTACACAGCGGGGCTGGTGCGCACGTCAACGCGGGACTGGTGGGAGACGGCGGCGGGAGCGATGGCGACTGGGGCGGCGACGGCGTGGGCAACCACGGGAGCGGCCACGGCGTGCGACACGATGGCGGGGCTGGACACTACGTCCACACGGGACTGGTGGGACACGGCGGAGGGAGCGTGGACGGCGATGGGCGCGCTGTAGGCGAAGTGTCCGAGGGAGCGCTTGTGCAGGTAGTGTCCGTGCCCGGCGAGACCGAGGGCGGAGTGTCCCAACAGAGGAGCGGCGAGGGCACCGTGAGCGGCTACAAGGGGAGCAGCGTGCACGGAGACGACGGCGGGGCTGGTGCGCACATCAACACGGGATTGGTGGGAGACGGCGGAGGCGGGGGCGGCGACCACAGCAGGGGCCACGTACGAGTGGGCGACGGGGGCCACGTACGAGTGAGCGACGGGGGCGACAGCAATGGCCGCATGTGGCTCCAGGGCTTTAGCTTGCAGGTGGATGGCACGAGCGTTGATCACTGCGGCGGTATCCAGAGGCCGTCCATGAGGGTCCAACACCACGGCGGGGTGGTGCGGGGGCTGCGCCAACGGGACGTAGGAGGCACATGCCACTGCGGCAAGAGCGAAGAACACCACCAGCGATTGCATTGCGAACGTGGTCTGTGTTTGTCTGACGAACTAAGTAGATCACTTCAAACCGTGCACGGCCGACTGATAAATTCGACTCGCCCTCAGCCATATTTATACGGGCCGGATATAATTAAAAAGTAAGGCGATTTCAGTGGGTAATGTTAGAACAATGTCAGGTGTCAATAAAATGTGTGACCTCGTTGCATGTGGCGGTCATAACGAAAGAATTTCGTGGTCGTAGTATGTAGTGCGCAACAGTTGTAGACCTCAAGCATGTGAAGATAGCATCACTTAGGTAACTAGCGTTAACAAAATATTTTGTTAAATTTTAGAGTATTTTTTATTGTTTTGATTAAGCAATGTTCATAAATATATTTTCCCTTTAATAAAACTCGAAATTCTACTATTCTCTATTTCATAATTCGTACTGATTTTGTAATTTAGTTCCAGTCCAGACCCATAATTCGTTTATCGGCGGAGAATGTGAATAGAAAGGCAGCCTTGTTCAGTTCGACAGTAGCGGTCTAGGTACACAAAGAAAAGCTTCGGCCGCGCGGACACTCAAGCTTATTGGTATCCGTGACATAAAGAATAATAACACTATTTAGTTCCGGGTACGTAAGGCGATTGTTATCTAGCCTACGGAGTTAAATTCTTGCGATTCTAAAAACTCATAGTTACACACTTGTACTTAGAACGGGGTTATTAATTATTATCATGAAGTTATATTAAATAAAGCAAAAGCAATAATAAAGCAATAGTGGTTTCCAGGCCTGACATATTTAAAATGTAGAGCTTTATAATAATTTACGACTAAAAGTATGCTAATAGGTTAGTCATTTGTTGCAATTATTAATTGAAAAAAGCTCTGATTAAAAAACAGATACCCACTCTCTGTCACATCCCATCATCTTGCTATGTATAATGAATTATTTATTTTTCGATTTTACACTAGGCTTGTATTAGACAAAATAATATTATAATTACAATGATTTCTTATCGCACTTGTTGATTAATGGTTAAAAAATAAAAATAAACCACTATAATTAAGAGTATGACATCTATAACACCTCATACTCCTAATCCTATTTTAATAGTTTTAATCTACATGTATGCAAACGAAATATATTTTCAATCGTAAAATCAAACACAAAGAATTAAAATAAAAAATACATTGTTATTTATTTACACACATTTTAAAGATTAATCATTCTAATAATCATATGATTTTCTATTATTCCAAATTATTTTTTGTACACTGAAGGCAAAGCTCATAATGTCCTTAAAAAACGGACACAACCCGGACTTAATTTGTTATTTGATTGTCTTACGATTGTGGGCGGTTCAGGATTCGACTGTATGACGTCGGCACATGCTTCCGAGAACCTGTTTATCAAGCGTATGTTGAGCTAGACAATATGGTAATGTTGTTTACATTCATTCATACAATGTTCGGTTACATATTAACTGGTATCGCGTTCTTTGTAAGTCAATTTCTTTGGCACATGAAGGTTAACGACTAGACATGCAGTCTAAAAGTAAAAAATTAAGGCTCGAATTGTATAGCAACTGCCAAAATATGCTAAAAATTATAAAATAAAAATTTGTAGGAAATTAAATATATGATTTTAATTACCTATTATAATATAGGAAGGAAGTAGACTACTTATACAACAGGTATAATAATAAGAAACTTATACATTAACATCGTAGTGTGAACTTTAGTTCCGTAATATTTACATTTATAGCTCGAGGTTATTTGCAATATCGAACTAGTCAATCAATTTCATGTTTTTTACGTGATTGCCACAGAAAGGCAAAAAAGCAGACATTAAATTATTACATGTTATATGACCCGAAGCATTGTTTAAATTTCATACTTTACTCAGAATGGACTTAAAGACTTAAAGTAAAACATTGAATTCAATTAATATAATGTTGAAAATAAAAATAAAAAAACTCTAGACGGAAGAACTTTACGCTTATGAACTAATTTTGGCTTAATTTCAGAAGATCATATAAAAGTAGAAATAACACATTTTTTTATTTAGACTACTAAATATAAAGAGTAGGTACCATTACTTTCATGTTAATCCTCTACAAATGACAACCTTCGATAAGATCATGGCCTAATTGATGGATGCAGGCTTAAATCATTATGGTTTATCGAACATTACAACCATAAAAAATATTACCATATTTATTAAAACTAATAACTTTTTATGAGGTAAATTGTTTATTGGTCGATATCGTTTATAGGCTTTTAATGCAGGATTGCACATTTATATCGTAAAACTTAAGATATCCAAATAAAGGTAAACTAATAAATTTTTATTCGAGACCAATTATTTATTAGATGTATTGATATCACATAAATGTTTAGCACCATACCTCATGTTATAGCCGTGAACTTGTTAAACTTTAGCAAGAGTTAAATGTGATTTCATAATAATTAATAGGTAATCTACGTCGGTGTTTTCTCATCATCAACGTCTTCATTATTTTATTAATCCAACACTATATAGGACGTTCGTGTCCCAGCACATATAATAGGTATAATACTGAAAGATAAAATAAAATATGGATAGAATTTGAAATAGACAATAAAGCAGAAAAAAAATCGTCTCAAACATTCTTAGCAAAGTCTTAAAGTCTTTTTAGTCTCAAAGTTTCAAACAGAAACAATTGTGTAATTTTTTATGTTGTTCTTAATAACATATATAATTTCTTCAATCAAGGAAGTGGCTTGAATAATAAAATGTAACAAAAGCACAGTTTTGGCTAAACCAGGTCAATTTATTCTTAACAGAGGTCTATTTAATTCCTTTGTATGCTGTATATGGCTTCGCGTGGTAAAAGTACAAGCCTTGCTCCGATTACTAAAATGAATAAAAGATTGACTTCCAAATATAGATTGAGAAATGAGAACAACGAGGATTTGCGATGTTCAGATACGTATTGTGTTTTTGACAACAGTTTTAAAGACTTTAATTTCCTATTTCTGCATTGTTCTGTAATGGAGATTGTCAGATGAGTTCAACGCTCGCTATGTAAATTGCTTTTCATCAATTTTTAACCTTTGTTTGATGCGGAGATAAAGTATCAAAGGCTTTCTGGGAGACATTTCCTTTCGGTAAAGTTGGGACGGTTTTGTCTAAGAAAGACTGTGTATACATTACCTTAAGGTAAATTGATGAACTCAGATCAGTACGTTGACCTGTATCTAAATCTACATATTGTAACAAAGCTTTAGAATATAATCTGTAATACATGAAAGGACTAATCTGCATAGAATAATTATCTAGTTATGTTTTATATATTTGCTACCAAAAAGTATGTACAATGTATTTATTATATATGTATTTATTTATATACTTTAATTTCTGTATAAAACTTCTCATTTAATTTTTTACTACTTGAACGTTTATTTTGTAAAGTGTGTTATTTTTAGCATTTAGCAACAGATCTTGAGCCACTGCAATAAAACTTTTTTTGTTTCAATAGTTAATTAACAAAACGACGTGACCCTCCCATAAAGACATGTTCTAGGAAGAGTTACAGTCTGTTTATAAATCTTTAAATTGTACATAGGTCTCCCGGTAAATGTACATAGCTGAATGCTGATACAACTACAATGCTAACAAAACTATAATTCTAAAACTTAGCGTTGATGATGTAGCTACGTACAAGACTAGTTCGGACCCACGCTCTGAAGACTAAAAGTGAAAATTAGCATCACTACATAGCTAGTACATGTAAAACAAAGTCGCTTTCTGTGTATGTATGCTGAAATATTTAAAACTAAGTAACGGATTTTGATCCAGTTTTTTTAAAGATAGAGTGATTATAGGGGAAGGTTTTAGTATATAATTTATTAGGCTTTAGACAAAGCGGGCGATGCTTATGACGGATGGTTACAAATGCGTTGGCTGCTTCATATTGGAAACAATAATTAAGTGTGGGAGAGGTATTTTGTCAATAATTAGTATTCCTAGGTGCCAAGTCAAACATGCTCATGGTTCGTAGAAATTGCAAGTTTGATGCAAGTATTGTCTAAATTACTCGATAAACACTACAGTAGTTTATCTAAAGATTGTTTTTGTAGTCGCGAATAACAGTTTTACGATAAGTACACTAAAGTGGGATAAAATATATCAACAATTGTGTCGAATTCCGCCTCCTAAACATTCAATGCAAAATCGAAAAGAGCCTTATAGCAGTTGTATAAAGCTTAATAACAGGTTTTATTCTAAACTCTAAAGCATGTTTCCTGATATTTCGTCACAGCTATAAGCAACTACGATACGGTTGCAATTATCAAGAACTAGGTGTGCCCCGCTGTTTTTCCCGCATTGCTCCGCTCTTTATCCGCTCACAATTGGTCTTAGCGTGATGATTTAAAGTCTTCCTCGATAAATTGGCTATCTTAAACCGAAAGAATTTTTCAAATCGGACTAGCAGTTCCTGAGATTAGCGCGTTCAAACAAACAAACAAACTCCTCAGCTTTATAATATTAGTATGAATTTTTTTTTCACTTATCTACATATTTTTGCTAAGTTTAAAAGATCTGTAACAAGATCTCTGAAATGGAAAGAATACCTCTTTCATTGTCTCTGCGTTTAAAAATAACCTATTTAAAACAAATATTGCTATAAATAAAGCGCTATCTACTGCCTTTCCTAAAAATAACCTCTATGTTTAAGGTCAGTTTTACGAATGCGATATTTAAATTGTAACACCGTACATGTAAAATATCCGCTCTTTAGTTATTTACGTGTTATTTTATTGTTAGTGTGTCACATTAATATTTATTTATTCAAATGTATTATAAAAATACATTTAAAAGGGCAGTTTCCATTTACGGTAGTGTTATATTTCAAGAAAAAAAGCAGCAGTGACAGAGACTTATGATTCATAATAATTACATGTAACCTACGTGTAAGTAATTTGTAGTGTGAGGTGAATGTTACATATTATGCTAATCAATTAATTGCATATGCATTATTACAACGTAATACGGTACATAGAATAGCCTGCAATTTGAAGAAAAAACATACGAGAAACAAAAAGATATCTTTAGAATCAATAGAGAAAAATAAACACCTAATACTGATGGCGTAAATTAAAAAATATTTGCTATCTTTACTTGAATAAAAGTACAATACCTACGTTTTTAATTTTATTTCATTATTCCAGTCATAGTTTCATCAAATCCAGAAGTGTTTTTAAGGGAAAAATATTTTCCCACTGTAAAAACTTCTATGTTGAGTTTTCCTAATTATTAAAAGAGATCAACTCGAATGTTGTGTAAAGTTTTACCTTCTATAAAGGTTTTAAGGTTATTGACCGAGGGTGCTACATCTTCATCGTGACTTGGCCTAGTTTCAGATCTGACCTATGTCAAAATTAGATTCATAGCAACCACTTTATATGCAGCTTTTAGCAAGCTTAATGATTAAAATTAGAACGCAAGATAGAAATAACAAATTCCTATAATATCGTGAGATTCGCTTTACTCGTATTTTTTGCAAGTAAACAAAGATACATAAACATTATGTATAGGTAAACCAGAATCTGATGGCAATTAGGGAAATCAAAATTTTGAGTGTGCAACCCTAGGGAAAATGGACTGAACGATCTTGATACTGCTTATTTTTTATTTTGTCCTCAATATCATTACTCACATTACATAAGTGGACAATACTGTACTTAATAATGAGATATCCACTTAATATTATGTAGGTACATACTTACATGTATAATTTACAATTATACAAATTACTTTTATACAGGTAATACATATTATTATTTACACATACTTACCTATATTTGTATATATTCATTACCAGTATGCCATGTGAAAATATCGATATAATGATAATGTAGATCAAAACTGCTTATAATTTTTTATAAAATAAAATAAAAATAAAATAAAATTATGTTTATTTTCGTAAGTATTAACAGACACACATTATAAAATTGACTTGGACAGCTTGGACTTGACGAATAGCCGTATTGGAAACTCCTGTAATAAGTTTTCATAAAATTATATTCTAATCAACAAACAATATTATAGTTACCTACATATAATATTTTTTAATTTATAGTATCAAAACGGGTAAGTCCAATTTCCCAATAAAATCTTCAAAATTGAAAATTGTGATGTGTTTGACCCTTCTTCATCGAAAGTTTTTCCATACACATTATAAACAACACCTCTTGCTTGTGATCGCAGCGGCTTTTTCGACATTTTCGAAGATTTTTTAGACAAAATCCTAAAAATAATTCATCAACTGCAAAAAAGACAAATAATTTGACATCCAATTTGATAGTTGTCAAATAAGTTGCCACATAAAAATCTTTTATTTCTTAAATATAAATATGCCATCAGATTCTGGTACACCTATAATACCTTACACGTTCCAGTTTTCGTAAAAGTTCCCAATATTGGAAGCGTATTGGGATTTTTAAGAGATGATATTATATGAAGAGATATCCACTTAATAAGTTCCACGTTAATTTATTTGTCGATATTCCTTATTACGGTCGAATGAATCGAAGGTTCGTTGTATAGAAGTTAGAATGTTACGTGGCCTTGCTATAATTATTACAATACGTGACATTGGCACAAGTGAGTGCTGTGTTATAAAAGCATGGCGTATAATGCGAGCTTAAACACTGGAAATACGTTCAACTAATTTGAAACATGATACACTGATTAAAGTAACACGTAATTAAGTAGTGCACTTGTAAATTTATTTATTGAATAAATTAGTTGTGGAAAAAAAATAGCTATAATTTAACTTACATATTTTGAAAAAAATATTGGATATTTTTTTTACTTTACAATTAAAATAAAAACCAATATTCTTCATTTTATCTCCGACGTTACCAATTGCTATTTTTGGATACTGTACGATTTATGAGTAAAAAAATGTGTGTACCTAATGTTAAATAGAGTATTCATCAAATTCTAAGAATTACCTACGTTTGTGAAAGTTATGAAATAACATGAATAACTTCAATTTGTAAATAATTTAAGCATGAATTGTGTGATTAGCGTTCAGCATTTGAAAGGAGTTACTTTGAACTTGGTTTCAATAAAACCTATTTGATTGATGCAATTATCTCCCCTAGTTTTATGTACTGATTACATAACATATTTAGTGTTTTTATTCATGACTAGCTTTCCGCCCGTGGCTTCCTATAAAACCTATCCTATGTTTTAATCCAAGTTAACCTCTTTATATGTGCTTAATTTTATTGTAATCGGTTCAGTAATATTTGCGAGAAAGAGTAATAAACATACATACACATACATCTATCCTCACAAACTTTCGCATCATCATCATCAATCACTACATAGTACATATAAAACAAAGTCGCTTTCTCTGTCCCTATGTCCCTATGTATGCTTAAATCTTTAAAACTACGCAACGGATTTTGGTGCGGTTTTTTTAATAGATAGAATGATTAAATAGGAAGGTTTTAGTATATAATTTATTATGTTTTTGACAAAGAGGGCGAAGCCGCGGGCGGAAAACTAGTTTATAATATTAGTAGCATAGCATAGCGTAGTAGGACAAGAGATTTGAAGTTTTATTTGAAAGTAATTCACCATTAATGATTAATTTGAAGCAATACAAGTTTCTTTTGTTATATGAATCCAATGAAATGAATTCTAAGGTTACCCGTTGTTATTTAATAATTACTTGACATAAATGGTGAACTAAGGATATATTAATCAAGTTTTATGCGTGAGAATGCATAATATAATATGTATGGCAAATTATAAATTATTATTGAATGTTTTTTCTGTAATTCTTATCTATAGACCATTACCTACACCTACTTGTTTCTACTTTTGCCACAGATGTTAACAATTTTACGATGTATATAAAGATACGTACGAATAACAATTAAATAAAAATAATAATTAAATCCTAATCCTAATACTATTATAAAGGCGAAAGTTTGTAAGGATGTATGGATGTATGGATGTTTGTTACTCTTTCACGTAAAAACTACTGAACCGATTACAATGAAATTTAGCAAACATATAGAGGGTAACTTGGATTAACACATAGGATAGGTTTTATCCCGGAAATCCCACGGGAACGGGAACTATGCGGGTTTTCCTTTGAAAACGCGGGCGAAGCCGCGGGCGGAAATCTAGTTATATTATAATTCGATTTAGCAAAAAAATAGCTAATGCTCTTGCCTATACGAATTCATTAATTTAGAAGCTTGCACATCACATCATTAATTATAGGCCAGTGGAAATTAACATTAAATTCGCAAAGCACGATGTAGATTTGAATTTTTGGTATGTTGTTTGGATCAGTTAGGGTGATGTAAATCCCAAATTTTGCAACTTCGAAAAAGTTGTGCTCGCTGCGCACCACGTGATAAACTGCGAAAATTTTGGACTTTTTTCACTTTTTGCTCTAAAAGTCATAAACTATGCGTTTCCGACAAGTATGATTCAGTACATAAATTAAGGTTATTAAATTTGCAGACTAAACTGTGGCCATTCGAAGATGGTTCATTTTTCCGGAAATATTGAAATTTTTAGTTTTGCTCCCGTTTGAAGCAAAATATTGGCAAAAACCGCTCGTTCTATGAGAAGTTCGTATAATAAAGTTGTAGTGCATTTAATTTTCTTTATAAGAGCATAGAACAAAGTCTGTGAGACAAATAGTTCACTCACAATATCTGAAAAACAGAAAGAAGGTAGAAATAGATTTTTAAAGAATTGAAACTGAGGGCATATAAAATCATAAAA